>JAWQRM010000667.1:0-20586 GCA_033557675.1 Coptodactyla brooksi | reverse complement strand
CTGTGGTTTTTATTATACTGCGCTTTCAGAATTCTCCTATTCTCCACAGACGATAACAAATTGGGCACAGTTGTACCATAAATCGTTTTATGGTATTCAGTGTGCAGTTTTGTGCTAAAAGAAATTACCGCACCATGATGGTGCTATATGACTGTCAATTACAAAATTTAATCCTTTTACCATCAATAAATTTCGTAATAATTGAATTAAATTGTTCGATAATATTGTTATCTACGTTTCTTATTAGACTTCTACTATTATTAAAGATATATGAAGAAAATTCAGGGGACGCAGGTTCGAATCTTGCTCAAAAGTCGATTATTCTCTTGTCCAATTAAAGTAATTAATTACTTAAAATTCATATTTGGACGAAAAGTCCACAACAACAAATTCACATGAACAATGCCTTTGTACCCCTTTTACACCGTTAATGCCTTATATTAGGAAACGTGACGCAATATGCTCGTTTAGCGAGTACGAACGGAGGGGTGTAATTGTTCGGACTTAGGACCAACCGGTAGTAACAGTCACTACACTACGCAATCTATCCAGTTATTATTACAGGTGGAGTTACATAAAATCGATAATAAAATAGCAACCCTACTTAATCAATTTATGTTAGATGGAGATCAAATACAATAAATATCAAATGTAGTATTTTCATGGAGATAGAATTATTCTTTTGACTTGTTTATGATTAAACCTTTTGTCTAATATCCTGAATAGATGAGGTTATATATGATTTCGACCCACAAAATTATCAAAATAGGACACAACAAATTGGCCAAATTCATCGTCCATTTATCGACCAATAATAATACATACTATGGGCTAATAAACAAGAATTGAAAAGTAGACATTGTAGATTTCAGAGGAAATGAAATGTAATTGATCTGAAAACTGCAAGTATGAAAATAAATATTGCTGAATGTTGATAATTTAATGTCTCATGTACAGAGATTCGCCCTTCAGGAATAAGAAATACATCACATACAAGGAATATTATGTTTAATATAAAACTGCACAGTACACTAGACATACACGTACTGAATATAACTATAATATTTGTTCTGCGCTTTTCCAGTCATAAATCAGCTCTCCAGGGTAACTGCATGCACAATCCGAGAAAGAGCTGTTGGTTATATCAACAAAGCGTGCGGGTGAAATACAACATGGTAAAGAGCTGATAGGGCGACCTGTATTCTATTTAATATTAATAAAATTATTATAGGTATAAAGTTATTATGCGTGTTAACAAACTAACATTGCAAATTCATGGCAGAGTTCGCCCTTTGGGGTTCTCTACTATGTTGTATCATGCCCAGATACTTACTAGGAAAGATTGCGTACTTCCGCAGTACGCAATCTTTCATAGGTGTCATTCAGAAATGACACCTATATATATATATATATATATATATATATATAGGTGTCTATATATATAGGTATATAGGTATATATACCTATATATAGGTATATAGGTATATATAGGTATATATATATATATATATATTATATATAATATATATAATATATATTATATATTATATATATATATATATATATATATATATATCAATAGCCCTTGATTCAAGGATCACGAACCCGTGGTCCATTTTTCCTAAAGTCGCCTCTTGACTGAGATATTCAAATTACAAAATCTCGAATTCCAATCAACAAATCGCGCAAAATTTACGTGGTTAAGAGTTGACATTTGCTTGGAATGACAATGGTTTTATTAGGTCAGATGGCACAGTAGCAAGCGTGCACTCCTTGCTCATGGAGATGAAGCCGAGTTCAAAACTCGCTTTTTTTGTTTTCGCGATTCCAATATGGAAATTTGCTGAAATTCATTTTGATGTTAATTTTTCATGGTATTTTAGTATTACTCCATTTAAATGTGTTTCATTTCCCTAATGTTTATTTTCGCGATCCTTCGCTAGAGCTGGCTATCAAACAATAGTGAGTTTGAAATGAAACGCTGCTCTCAAGACTTGTCCAATCGGGCCAACATCCCTCATAGTGAGAGATGATAGAAGTACTAATGTATTTTGTCGATCCTTCGCTAGACCTGGCTATAAAGAACGGCGACTTAGAAATGAAATGCTTCTCTTAATGGATCAAGACCTCTTCGAATAATTTCGAACTCATCGTTCTTTTAAATTCTTGATTTGGTTGATAAGCTTGTTTCGTCTTATTGATGTATTGGTGTTTTGTTCCAATCTCGTTCTGACAAACATTTTGTTGGTGTTCGCGTTTCAGCTTTCACTTAAAAATGACGAAAATCGAAACGCATCGTGAACCATACCAACAAAATATGACGGAACGGGATTGGAATAAAACACCAATATTTCACCGTTCTTTTATAGCTAATTCTAGCGATGGATCGCGAAAATGCATACATTAGGGGAATAAAACACATTTAAATGGAGAAATATTAAAATAGCAAGAAAAGTTAACATAAATGAATTGCAGCAAATTTTCATGTTGGAATCGCGAAAACAAAAAAAGTTGGTCAAGACTGAGATTTTAACTCGGGTCACCTCCACGAGAGAGGGCTACACACTAGCCAGCGTGCCATCTGACTTAATAAAAGCATTGTCATTTCATATAAATATCCACGGAAAACGAACGACGGATTCGTGTTCCTTGACTCAAGGGCTATTGGTACAAGTAGGTTTCATGATTGGATCGTAGGGGAAGTATACAAACTTCCCTAGTTAGTTCTGAATAAGCAACACCACTTTCGGTACATTAATGTATTTATGATGAAGATTCTGGGTGTGTAACTGGGAAAACAGAAGTAATAATAATAATAAGACATCGTATTATATGCACAATCAAAATATTAAAATAAGTACACAAATATGCCAAGAGAAACGTCCAAATATGTACTATCATATGCAATATCAAATGAGAAAAAACTAGGTTTTAGATATATTTTTTAATGCCACCATATGACAATAGAAAATATTAAAGTTGGGTATGGTCATCTTGCAAGTTAATATTAAATATGTCGTATAATAAAAATGCCTCTTTACTTGTGTATCTATTATTTAATTAACGTTTCGTGAAATTCTATTCACATCATCAGCAACTAAAGCTGCTGATTAATTAAATAATAGATACGCAAGTCAAGAGGCATTTTTATTATACGACATAGAAAATTTTAAATTTTACAAAAAAGGAGCGAAATAAATACCATAATTAATTGTACTTTCTATGACTGTGAAACAAAGGGCAAAATTTGAAATTTAGCGCCATGTCGTGTTATTACCGGTACTGGAGGTAGTGGTAAATGTGGATTTTTTTTTGTAAAACTGAATTCATGACCGCATTTTTAAACGTTTTCTTTATAGGAGAAATCAAGTTGTTTACATTACTGACATTTGTTCTTAGTTCTTCTTCTGCAAATCGATAGACTCTATGTGATAAAGAAGTTATGTGCAATAAATTTGGGTAAAACACTTGTAGGGTATGAGTTGTCAACTTTTATGATGTTTGGAACAGCATCAGTTACAATGAGATACAAGAATCAGGAAACTGTAATTGGAATTATTTATGAATAGAGCAGTAGTGAAATGATTTGTTTTTCTAGACCCTTACAGGCAACCAAGTGTGGTGTAGAGGGTTCAGTTGTTAATTTTCCGACGTCAAGTTGGCCATATAACGTCCGCAAAAATCTGTAGTTTCAGCAGCTGATATCAATGGTAAATTGTCCTAAATATCAGTGCTAATATCTGTTAAAAAATTTTCATAAACATATGAACATAAATAAATGGCATATGAACATGACAGGTAATTTTGTCTAATTGTTGATTCTTCTGGGTCTATCTGATTGGTGCAATAGTTTTCTAGAAATGTTCGGCATACTTCATTATTTAGTTGATTGAATAAAATATCGCATTTATAGAATTCAGTTTTTTATGTAGAAGTAGAAGGTGCCATTTGCGACAGTATGTGTGGACGATTGGCTAAGAGCTTATTTCCTGCCGTGATATGAAAGGCGGTATATTTACGTTTTCATCAATTTGATATATCTTCAAAGACGGTATACGGCCTTGAGTAACTACCCTGAGTAACCTTAATTCAAGATTCTAATAAAGTATCAGAACTCTTTTTGATAGGCACTATTTTTTTTATATTGATAATGCGATAGCAAACATTAAGATGCGGAGCTATAGAATCACTGATTGAATGGAGTTAGTTGGCCACCGCCATCCCAGTCGTTTATGCAATCATGGGGTACCGCCCCACGACCGCACATGTCTCTCAAGAATCACCAATTTTAAATTAAGAACCAGAATACTTAAATCAATTCCAAAATATGCATTATAAAAGGCAAAAGTGCTAGAATATGCAATAACGTTCTAAAATGTTTATATGCAAATGCATATAATCCGATGAAAAATAATAATATATTTACTGGCTACCCATAAGTATAAAGTACATGAGATACATTGCCCGGTTTTCATATTGGACGTTATCTTCACGTCTTTCTGCACATGAATCTTCCATCTCTCTTGAGGGCTCCGTCTTGTTCTGCTGTCACCCTGCTATCCATTCCAACTCTTATTGAATCGTGTTTCTATCATCTGAATATATGTGTATATTAATCGACTCTTTAGCTTTTATTAGTCTCATGATGTTCTTCTGTTTAATTATTTTATCAATTTCCCGATCATCAGCGGTCTAAATTTAGTTTCGCCCATCTTTTTACCACCCAGTGCCGATCTGATTATCCTTTCAAAACTTTTCGTCTGCTCTACCTATTTCTTTATAAGACGCAACTTCTATGTGCCGTATATTACTATTCGACTTTATAGTATAGTATTTCTTTGCATCCCTTATGTGATGTCATTTTCATTTCATTCATACATAAAATAAAAGTCATTAAATGTTTTAATTCAAAATAAATCTTTTCGAAATTTGAAAAACTGTTCTGGTAAAATAAAAAACACTGACTTTGTCAGGAATAATTTTACATCCAGATTAATATCCTATCCTAGCATTAATAACAGTTTGAGGTATTTCGTAAATATCGGCATTAGAAAAGTGTATTAAGCTAAGATCCGATCTAATGTTCAACGCATTGAACCTTCAAAATGGATTATGAACGATTAATGGATTATGAATGGCTTTATTTATTGGCTGAAATAAACAGCTTATGCATTGTTATGTTTTCGATAATAATTTAAGATTAGGCATCTGATTTGGTGATACCCATCGATACAAAAACAGTATACGATAAATAAATTAGAGTTACAGGAAAGTTCCATCTACGTCAGTGAATTAATTTGATCTTAATACTTTGAGGATTAAGTGAACTGTGTCGAAAGGAAGAAATAAAATAATGTAGTTTTCATAGCGAAACTATTATTGAGTTATAAACTTTTTCTTTAAGGAATTTCTGCTTTTATTTTAAATCATTTCGCGATTATTCCTGAAGGATATTCGGAACACTAAATAAAGTAAAACACTTAAGTCAAGTACTGCAACTCAAGCTTCATAATGCGAGTAACTTATATTAAGTTTTAATTAATTAAAGATTTGGACTTCGCTAAAGCTTCTCGTGAACAGGCTAAAGTAGTTTGCCGCCACCCTTCACGACGATATTTTGCCTTACTAACAAGAGACAAGAAACATGGTATAAGAATTTCCTCTCTACGCCAAGCTAGAAGATTGCCATGTCTGCAATGTTAGGAAAGCATGATCGAGAGTTTCTGCTTTCAATTACAATGAGTTGAAAGCAGACTTAACATTTTGAATGCAATTCATCAATTCATTGATTGTATTCAGTGAAACTCTATGTTGCAAAGACTGAATAGAGTTAAAAAAAGTTCCGATATTGTATAGTTTTGTGCTTATAACGGTAAATTTTGATTGCTGGTATTACATTTTGAAGAATCTTTGTTTATATACTGCTGCAGTCACAAACTCATTCAGATTTTTTGTTCCGAACGTTTCTTTACCTCAATTTTTAGAGGTTTCTTTGGCTGCATCTTGATAAACAAAGAATTATTGCAATTCTACCAGTTAGTTCATTGGAAAATTGTTTTCAATGTGAATAATTATGAGGTGTTGCTACAGCTACATACCATAAGCAACACCTTTGTTGTACAGTTTGCTTTTGCAAGTTCTTCTTCTTTAAACAAGGTGTAAGAATGTTTGATTTGTGATCAGTGAAACCATTTCTCATCAATATGAACATTATTATCAGCAGAACATTTCTCATCATTTATGGAAATCTTTAAAACATCGGTCTGGTCTCGAATTTGATAAAGACAATGTTAGTCAGGCTAATTTATTTTAACGTCTTGAGGATTTTTCTCACTTAAAAACATCAAAAAGTATCGTAGGAATGTCGATATCGCAAGAGGTGTTGCAAATCTACCTTCCACGATTGAGAGTAGTGTCTTTAATTTTGTACTTTAACTTTTCTGATTAATTCTTGGTTTCCTCCGCATTTCCTGTTTTTGAAGAATCATCCGCACATATATTATTGTCACTGTATTGCCTTTTCGCCGCGCGTCATGTTTGGTATACAAAACCATTTTCCACGTTCTTTGTTAATGCAATACTATTTTGACAAAAAATGAATTGGATGCCATTCTATGGATACAGTAGATATCTCTTTATTGTCAATCTTTTGACATGTGTTGACTTACATTCGCGCCATCTATTGATTGATTTTTTAGTGCACGACGGAAGGCAAATAAGATTATTTACCGACTTTTCTATTTATCGTTCGTTAATGCTGAATATTTTTTAAAATCTATACCATATTTAGGGACGAAGGGAGTATTAAAATTTACGTGAACAAACGGAAGACAATGAACACTTTATGGAATAGCATATAATGAACACTTCATAATCAATAAAAATACGATAGTTATGAAATACCTAAAATACCTTGTTTGTTAAACTCACTGATGTGGCACAAACATATCTTAGTTTTACCATCACTCATTCATTTCTAGAACGAATTCTTAGTTCTCCATAGAAGGAGTGCAAATATTTATTTAAATATTTCATCGGAATATTTATAAGTGCCTCTTAGGCCTTGCCTAATACCCCATATAGAGGACGGTTGCGTTGTAAAACAAATAACGATAGATTTTGTAGAATTTCCATCTTGAATAAATGTAGATATGATGAATTACTTAAGCTTTTATCTTGCAAACATTGCATAAATGTATTTTTGTTAAATAAAATAAACTAACCGAAGTGTAATAAATACATACTGAAGTAAGCAAAAATACTCCAGCGCACGTCTGAAATTTTTAAACTGTGCATATTTATAAGTGGTTTGTTGACTTCGTTACCTACTTTGATACTAACACGTTCAATTTTTTCCAAAACAGACTTGCGAACGGTAAATATTGATATTTAATACTCATTGCCCCGCAGTGTCGCTCTGTTGATACAATCCGCAGATAATGACATCAAATAAACAATTACCATAATACGTAGTTGTCGTGCTCTTATCTGACCGTGCCAAGTTATGACAAATTGTCTTAAACTTTGCGTCTTACAAGCATAATGATACGGCATATTACGGCCAATCGATATATTCATCGAGACGTACAATTATACCAGTGATTAATGATTTGTTTGGTCGTGTGCTTATACAGAGCGATTTTTTCGATAATTACTGAAGGGTTAAATGAGCTCAATACAATGCAATAGTCTAAACTCGCGAATAATCTTAGAACGCAAATAGTACCGCCTACGCAACCGAGAGTAAAATAGCCGTTAGGTTGCAGTGTTGCCAATTTAAAACACTACCCATGGTCGTACGTTAACTGGCAGCATTATCAGATGGGCAATAAATAATGATTAAACAAAGCGCAAATATATTTCGTTGCGCGTTCGCTTTTCAGACAGACACTTTGTTTTACGGCGGAAATGCGAAATAGCTTTTGTATAGCTCGGTGTCGATAAAAATAAATGGCGTTGAAAATTTATTGTATACGCAAGATTTTAGAATTACAGTTTTTGCTTTACGCATTCACATCTTCCAGTTTATTTCGTTTGTTGATCTTTGGCAGTAGACCATACACACTACCATCATAAAAGGAAAGTTTTGCTCAAGTAGGTTAGGTAGAACGAAGTGTCAAGTTCAATTCAAAAACCATACTCCCTTGTCTTCTTTAAACAAAAGGCATAATTTCCAATATCAATATCAATCTCACGAAAAGTTTGCTATATACATATTGAATGCAATATCAGGCTGCTGGGTTCGTAAAAATCACTCAATCTAATGGGTCATTAAGACGTATTTGTTCACGTTTTCATTGGTCATTCGTAACATTTCAATGATAATAAAGAGAAAACGTATATAAAACTGTTTTGTTATATAAGCTACATAGAATAAAATGCTCTCATGTGACATTTGATTTCTAGAATTAACTATGAAATCCAAAGCTAATTTCAATTCCTACCGAAAAACTAAAAAGTTACATCATTGCGCGAAAACCCTAGTAGCCAATATAATTAAACAGCATTTAGTTTACAAGGGAACACAGACAAGTGTGTCTCACCGATTTAAATGAAATTTTGTGGGTTTATAGACTGATATCGTGTAAGAACAACGATAACCTTTTGAGCTACGGAATCGCCCGTTTTCGGGGAGTGGAGCGCTCTATCGGTAACACAACTCTTCGCTATTTGCTTTAATATCTCCAAAACTGTAAGACATATCAGAAAAGAGTTAAGATAAATATTTAATTGCTTTAGTAGTACTAAAGGGTAACAACCATTTATCCTTTAGTTTTCTTCTCACAATTATTGTTTACCTGTATTTATTTCGAATTTGAAAATTTTTATTTGTTAGAAAAATACACCAAGTTATGCAAAATTCATCCGTATATATTAAACATGTTAGAAAGTAACACCATTTATATAAGAAAGCACCGAATTCAAACAAAAAACGAAAGGTTAGGATTTAGATGAACAGTTCCGGCTGGGTATTGTTCCTGGTCTACCACCAAAACCTTTACCAAAATTAAAATTGACCGTTAAAGAAAGAAATTGACGGTTAAAGGCAATCAAAGTTTAGAAAGGTAATATGATATGGAGATTTCTCTCATTCTTTTTATAAATATGTAAGGAAAATGTTCTAAAATTAGTACATAAACATATCTTTTAGTTTTGTACATCAATACCAATAATAGCATTTGTATCTTTGACGTCCATTTTTTTTAAGGTAAAATCAACTGCGTAACTTATGAGATAGGAAGCAAGCGTTAACCGGGGAGGTACTAACAAAGATGAAGGTACATACATTGCGGAGTGTCTTCTTGCAAGATATAAAGATGAACGGCGCTGAACGGCGGATATATTATCCACAACATAGACTTTCGCAGATGGGCGCTGCTAGCAAAAGATGAAATTGACTATCCTTCATTTACGCAAGCCATTGGTAGATGCAGCATTTCAAAAGAGTACATAGAATTGTTCCTCGTAGAATAACAAAGTTTATCGGACGTTCCGTTCACAGCGATGTTGACGAATTACGTTCCACAGCCGAGCGATTTGTTAATGAAATTAAACCAAAAATTAGCACTGTTGGACAGGATAACGTTTATAGTGCAGACGAGAATGACTTTACTTTAGAGGTACATTGCCATCAAACCTTAACTGCCATAGGAACAAAAATAGTGGAAACTGTCGTGCAATCATTATTATTTATTACGCATAACGACAATGCATAGTTACACAATCCCCCTTATCCCCCTTTTTCTTGTTTTAAAAGAAACAACAGGTCAATTTGGACCGAATGTGCAAAAAACACTTCGTAGGCCTATTAATGTATGTGTGCATCATAATCAGAGAAACTGACCTCACAACATTTTAAAGATTGGTTTACAGATGTCTTCTTACCAAATATTGAAGCTGAAAGTATCTTGTCATTGGATTCATGGAATGGGCATTGTCCGAGTGAAGTAAAAAATTTAGTACCAATGAACAAAAAAGTAAATATTTTCGCAATTTCTAAGAAGACAACATAATGGTACAACCTCTAGACGTTTACGGTTTTAGAATATGGAAAATTTTTGTGAGAACATTCTCAGATGAAGTACTACTTATGGGATACGATTTAATTCTACATTAAAGAAACAGTATTAGTCAGTTAGCCTTTGACACAATCAATTGTTATCGCCGAGGTTCTTGGATCTGTTTAAGCACTGTCATAATGATATAAACGTGGATATATCGAAGATCGGCCACCAAACTGAAAATCCTGTACGATTCTGCTTCCCAAAGGATTCAGATTCACAAAATTCACCACTATGCAATATTTATCGCAAGCCTGCACTTATTCGTTGTGCACGGTGTAAGCAATTTCTTTCTTTTGAACATTTCTGCATAGATTACCATTATTGCAGGAACTATGCAGAGTAGCCTGTATATATACAATGTAGATGTGTGTCTTAGAAACACATGTATCTGTGTACTGTTTGCACGACATTAATGATATTAACAGTAAGATGTCAATAAAAACGTGCAGGAAAATTACACATTGCTATGGGTACTAAATATATTGGCAAGTAAACATATATCAAATAATTTGTTTTGTCTAATAATAACATAAAGTAAAACCAAAATTAAAACTATAAGTACTATCGTTATTTATACTACACATGCTGTTCAACAACCAAATTGTGAAATGTAGTCGCCGTCTATAAACTCTGAACTGCAAGTCCCAACTTTATTATTATTATTGTATTTTCGTATTTGAAAAAGAGATCAAAGACTGGATCTTTGATCTCTTTTTAAAATAGAGTTCTGTTGATACATTCAAATGCGCTGCCCATGAGCTAAGTTTTGTTGGCCGGTAAATAGCCAGTCTAATAAATTTAATGAATAGCCAGTCGCGTCTTGTACCACTGGTATTGTAATTGTCTATCAATATCGTTTTAATCATCATTGTACATTGCAAAACTAGTGGTTAAGTATTAGAATTACGTATTCCTTTTTTTAGTTGTCAAATTTAGTTTTGATAAAGGTTTAGGTGGTCGACCAGAGGCAGCACCCATACAATACTATTCATCTAAATTCTCACCTTTTGAGTTTTGTTTCAATTCGGTGCTTTTTGTGTAAATTGTGTTAATTTTTGGCATGTTTAATATATATGGATGAGTTGTGCATAACTTCTTATATTTTTTAGCAAATAAAAATCTTCAAATTTGGTATAAATATGGGGGGGTGGGGGTTGTTGCTGGTAAACAATAATTGTGAGAAGAAAGCTACTTTCGTTATCCTTTAGTACTACTAAAACACAGTTAAATATTTATCCTAACTTTTTTCTGATATATCTTACAGTTTTGAAGATATTAAAGCAAATAACGAAGGGTTGTCTTGCCGATAGAGCACTTCACCCCCCAGTGTTGGGTGCCTGTGTTCTATTGTGAGCATTACGATGCGGCCTGAATAGTTACGTAAGAGTGCATAATTGTTAATTTAGGACGATACAATATTATTCAATTAAACATAAAAAACTTATCGAAAACATTGCAACACACATATTTTACTGTTCTGTTTTCATTTTCATTTTGACGCACGGGTGGAAGGTGCTGTACGTCTGGATGGAGAGATGTCGGATACGTTCAATATGGAAGCATGTGTAAAAGAGGGAGACTCACTTAGCCCATTCCTATTTGTAGCATTTATGGATGAAATAATAAAAATCTGCAAGAGAAGGACCCATTTAACTAAGATAGGAAACTGGAACCTAAGGCCGATTTACGCTCAGAGCTGGTATACGCGGACGACGTCGTTCTTATTGCAGATATAACTCAAAAACTACAGCAAGCAGTAGACGAGTAGACAGAAATATTGGGATACAAAGGAATGACCGTAAATGTGAACAAAACAAAGGTCATGCAAGTAGCAAGAACTGAGAAGCAAGTATCCAAAATCTCCATATTATGCAACAACCGGCAACTAGAACAGGTATCAAATATTGAACATCTGGGTACAGTTTTCCATCAGTGCGGCAAAATTCACCAGGAAACACTTAATCGTATCAAAATAGTAAACAATTTTTACTACCAACTAAACCAAACGATTTTTGGTAAACGCGAAGTAAAAACAAAAACAAAACTGCAGATTTTTCGAGCAATAATCGAACCTACCCTCCTCTATGGCGCCCAAAGCTGGCCAGTGACAACTAGGGAGGTTAGCAGAATAACAGCAGCGGAAATGAAATGCCTAAAAAGAATAGCAAGGAAAACACGAAGAGACTGTGTACGAAATAATCGCATCAGAGAAAAACTCGGTCAAGCATTAATCCAACAGAGAATGGAGAGCAAGCAATTGAAATGGTTCGGGCATGTCACTTGTATGACAGAGGAAAGAAAGCCTAAGCAATTTATGGAAGCTAAGCCAGAAGGAAAACGCCCTGTCGGAAGACCTCGCTTAATCTTCGAGAAGTATGTAAAGGAGCTTGGGAGAAGAAGAGGAAAGAATATGAAAGAAATGATGAGGATTGCTTGTTACAGATTGTCGTGACGTGCATTTACTGTGTCCCCCCTACGCTGTGAAGCATTCAGGGGAAGATATAGAACAAGAAGAAGAAGTTTTCATTTTTAAGGGGACTAGGTAGTTAAATTTTGAATTCCCTGTATTTCATTTTCAAATGTAGTCAAAATCCAAAAATGTATTCAAAATCCATTCGAAAATGTATGTATTTGCTGAGAGTATCGCGTGTTAACACCTTACTAGACCTGTCGTTACATTAGACCTGCTGGACCTGTCACCAGATTCAAAAAGATAACCAAATCAAAAATGGGCAATGGATTTTGAGCAGTCAATAGGAAGTACGCCGCATACTTTTAAATATATATGTAAGTTGAATTTAGTGAATTATGAATCAAATACCGAGAACGGATAGCAAGAGCCAGGCGCGAAAGCTAAAGAAGCGCAGGTTTTATGGAAATCGGCACTGTAGAAGACTCAGGTCCTTCGTCATCGAAAAAAGAAATTGAATAGTAATGTCCAATTTTCTTACCAAGTTTCTCCTGAGATAAACTTGGAAATAATCGAATTTATTGCAGTTTTCTCTACCATTACTTCTTTAGTTTTGAGCAAAGAGTGTAAAGAAGAGATTGAGTTCGAGAAAGGTCCAATATCGCGGACTTGGTTTTCAAATTAAAATATCGTACAAAAACGATGAAGAAAATTCATTCATTCCTCTTGACGTATCATATGCATACAGTAAATGCCGTTTATGCAATGAATTCAAAAATGATAGCCCTTTTTAAGTATTTAGGTATTGGATACATTAACGTAACAATGTGTTGCAGCCTTGTGAATTTACCTGAAACTTTAGTTCGGCGCTCTTATGATGCATTTGTCAAAGGAATGCGTAACGCTGCATCGAGCTTAGTAATATTAGTAATGCAGTCGGTAATATCTGAGGAAGTAGCAAAATTCGAAGATTGGAAATGGTGAATTACCAAAATGTTATAGCAATGCTATCCGAAATAATAGTAGTAGTGTTAAGAAAATTGAGGATGCTATTATAGCAACATTATATCATAAACTAGCTAAATCCGACCACGGGTTGCTGCGGCTCATATGAAACGAAAAAGAAAGAACCTACCGACTCTAGAACATGCGATATGTAATTGGCCATGTGAAAAACATTCAGTCTTTAAATCTAGATGGACTATTTGTCTGTTTTCTGTTTGTCTGTTTTCTGCGTAAACATAAAGATAAGACGGTTTACCGACTCTAGAGCATCCGACGTATAATTGCCCATGAGAGAAGCAACTGTTTTCTAAACTCAAACCGCACACTTACAAAGATTAGCCATGATTGATAGTTATAGCGAACGGAAGGCATATTGGAAATTGAAGTTGTTTGAACTCGAACGGCATGTCGGTCGGAATAATTACAAACGTTTTGATTTGAACCAGTTATTAAAGATTTTAACCCTACTACTACCGACCTTAAAGATTTAAGAGTTATTTCCTAACTTACGATAGTGTTAGTATTTCAGTGTAGTGTATTGACAGGCTTTCAAGTAGGGGGGTATAAAAACACCGTACAAGGTCATTTGGTGTTTTGGCTAATTTTACGGGTTCACAGTCACGGCGCAGCCAATTTCACATCAGAGTGTTATAATGTGACACCGGCGCAGTCAACTTCACACCATAAATTTCGCGTGTATGTGTATAACCAACCTCACAGCACCAGAGGGAGGTTTGCGTCAGTTCTGTCTGACCGGAAAAAACACCTGGTATTCGTGGAAGAAGGCAAAGGCCCATATTAATTTAGAGGACCACAAACACAAACCAGCACTTTATGTTACTATATATTTTTTTATTAATATGCTTTAATTAATTTCTTTGTAGTTCTTTATAAACTTTTTATTTAATCCAATATGACACATCATACTTTTATTTATTATGAACAATAACAACTAAAATTAATGTTTACATGTGGTTTCATGCAATTCTTTTACTATATTGTCACATATCCGTTCTGATGTAACTATGAATTGGTGTAGGAAAGGATCGCTTCGCGTAACGCTAAATTTTTTAGTGGTTAGAAGACATGCAGAAATATGAACAAATGGAAGCCGACATAAGCTGAATTCTCCCCGGATACTTATAATAGATATCGCTATCTCAAATTGGCTAAATTCTAACAGGCAATAATGCAGAGGTTGTACAGTGAATAATGAGCGTATATTTCGATATACAAAAGCTCAACACCATTATATTCATATCACTTGGGCTCCACCCAACTGAAGCCCAACGGTGGGTACATCCAGAGATTTAGTTTATTTAATAAAATTATTTACCGCTCTCATTGTGCTTGTCATATAAATAGTTACTCTAGTGGTAGAGTATACTTAACGCCCCAAAGATTTCTCGAGCTACACGACGTACTGTATATATATATATATATATATATACATATAGGGTGTTCGGTAGAGGGTTGTCAAAACGAAACTGGCGGGTTGAGGGGTCCATTGGCTACTTAGTTCAGGCATAATAACCTGGACTAAAGCCTTTTTAATATTAAATGTAATGTTAAATGTTGTAATGTTAAAGTAAAATTGTTATTTAAAGCAGATAACAACTTGAAACAAAGTTATGAGTATCCATATGTAAAACAAACAAACAAGTCATTTTCTCAAAAGTTGAAATTGCTCCAGATGTGATCGGGTGGAAGAAATTATGCAATTATTCAAGTTATTAAAAGGTTTGTAATGCATATGACATATCGTTAGAATCGTCATGAACTGGAGATGTTTTCAGAGAATTGGAAGAACTCGATCGCATTTACTTTCTTTTTTAATCCAATGAAAAGTTGACCTTTAAGTATTTTTTTCTCTACTTCTAAAACTTCGTGGGCTCATAACTTTGTTTCAAGTTGTTATCTGCTTCAAACAACAATTTTACTTGAACATTACAATGTTTAACATTACAACAAAATTACATTTTGACAGTTGCACCCAACAGTTTTTTTTTCATTTTAGTTTAAAGGATGAATTTCGGAGATTAAAAAAAAACAAAAAGTTATACTAAAAAAACATGAAGCTTTAGTCTAGGTTATTATGCCTGTAATAAGTAGCTAGTGGATCCCTCAACCCGCCAGTTTCGTTTTGAAACCCTCTACCAAACACCCTGTATATATATGTACGCATATGTACGTATGGGATATTTAAGGCAGATGTAAACATGATAAAAATTAGTTATTGTCTGGAAATCTGTGTCGGGTATACACATCTGAACAAGAGATAATAATGAATTTTTGTCGTATTTAGAAAATACCATGAATCTCCATTCTATGGCGACTTGATACAGCCAAACAGTATCCAAAGTGCTATATTTTGCAACTGTTTACAACAATTGGCTTTGCTTTGGCCATATAAAAATGTAGTATTGTCGTCGTCTTTTGTGTATGAAATCTATGGTACACCATTAATTTTTCTAAACCTTATAACTTTTTTGAAATCACTAACTCAATATATATGTCTTTATTTATTATGTGTACTTCTAAGTAAAAAGTAAAATGTATTACAACAAGCTAGCGAATAACCCGAAATGTAGAGTATATTGTATCTTCGAAAGGTATTAATTTTAACAATTCCTAAACACCAAACGTGATTTCGGTAAGACCTCTTATTTCAATAATAAGTATGTGAATGACAGCGAAAGAGATGATGTAATATCTGAAAATTATGAAAGGATATCTTATTATGATATATTAATTATTAAAACGTAGTGCACAATGAACTACGAACGTGCAGAGAGTTTCAAGAACGTAGCTTCTTAAATTTAGCAACAAATTAAAAGGTCTTGGGATTAATACCAAGTTTAGCAGTTGTTTGCAAAGAAGCTGTCCGCAATTTCAAACCCAGTCCGCATAGTCAACTAACTGAGACTTCACAAGGGTTAGTTATTTAGTTAGTTATCTACCTGTAATACTTATTTTAGCTTCTTAGATATCAAACCATCAAGATTCAGCTTACACCGAAAAAGAAACAAACTGACTGTAAAATGCCAAATTCACTTACAGTGCGTAGCCGAACTTAGATTATAAATCAGATATAAAATCTTATTCTCGGAATTGTTAGGTATCAGTTTAACAACAACATATCACCAACACGACCTGGTTCAAACCATCAGCATGTCTGCTCTAGATATCGGGTGAAGCAGCTTTGTAGAAACGTGAAGAAAGATCAAGCATTATCCACAGAATAATCATTCTAAAATGAGTAGTTATATTTTATTCGATACCTTCTATCACCGAAACACCGTCTCTCAATAATCTAAACCAGTTATATGTATACCGCAATAAAAGTTATACAGTAAACGACTGTTCTCCAATCCTCCAAGTAGAAACTGCACTATCTCTTTAGAATTAATATGTCAAAAATATGCGAATGAGAACTTATGAGCGTAGTTGAAGAAGGACGGTTTTCGAAACAATACTGCTATTAATTTACTGCTCAAACTTTTAAAATCTTCTCGGTACTTTTACATATTACGTGTAAATTAAAATGAGACAAATGATTTTCTCCAATGATTATCGCTTTCGTGAAATGACATATGATTCTTTCAGTTGAAATTAAAGCTACGTTAACATAGTAGACATTTGCGTTTTTCACTATTTTCTGTACAGCAACCATGAATGACAGGTTGAATAATAAAATACTCCTACAGAGTTTACTACAAAAGAAGGAAAGTTTAAAAGTTCTAGCGTAGTGCTATTAATAATCGCTGACTTTGCAGTAACTCGTTTAACTATATAACTATTTGAGCGAGGGTAATATAGTGAAAGTAAAATACGTATATGGTGATGTTTTTTCAAATAAAAATAAGAAATGCAGAAGAAAACCCAAGGATTTTATTGAAAAGTGAGCCAAAATTAAAAACATTCCTTTCAGACGTCGGAGATCAATTTGGATCATTCCTGCTTTATCGATATTTTTAAATCCATACATACAGGAGAAATTCTTGCTAATGCTTCCTAATTATGGTGCTATTTCCTGTTATATTGGTGGGAAGAAGATATTCCTATAGGATTCTTCCCATTAATAAAGTAAAATCTCGTTGTAAAGGATGGCTGTAACCTGTTCATAAGACGATATTGAGAAAGTCGAATCCTTAATTAATCAAAATTTAATTTAAATTACGTGCATAATTAATCGAGTTGCAAGTTTCATATATAAAATCGTTTTACTTACATTAGTAATAATCAAGTCATATTTCCGACAGAGCCAGTAATACACAAACGTATCGATTGGTACAAAAAATGTATATTTCCTACAAATCGTTTAGGTGCTGTATTTCGCTATATGTGTGTATATGTGTAACGTAATTTTGTAAGTTTAGTTAACAGTTCCTGATAGCATATATCATCAAATACTTTATCGACAGAATTCTTGAATTAGTTACATATTGATTGTTATTTAATTACAATGTCTAACATAATGTAAATGTTAACAAACAAAATGCTAGCAAAAGTAATAAGGTTTAACAAAATGCTAGCAAAAGTAGTAAGGTCGTTACATAAGCATATAATGATATAACTCCTGTCTATCTAGATAACATATAGACTACAGTGAAGAAGAGCAATTGTTACCGCTAAACCGAAACAGAAAACTAACTGCTTGGCGTTTGGCTGACGATTCGAGCATCATTGAGAGTGACAAGTGATGAAAGGTTCATCCTTTTGTTAAGTGATAACAATTGCTTAACTTTGATACGAAACCAAATGTTACAAATCCACAATTTAGACAGGAACAGTCAATTCAGATTTCAATGGAATGAAATAGCATGAAAAGTAATGAATGTTTAGAACAATACGTAGGCGGTTTAACCTTTTACTTTTAAAAAGTAATTATTTAATCGTTAAATGGTTAGATGATATAATTGCTGTACATTAAAGTGATTGTAGGTCTGCGATTTTTATCCCAGAGAAATCCAGAATGTTCAGAATGTTCCGCCAACACCACTTAGCAGTGAAAGAGTCTATTACAAAATTCCGTAAAATACAATGTCTACAATACAGAGTAATAGAGTATATACTAATATTGTCATATTGATGGCACAATATCCATAGAAGATTACTGAACGGTTAGTGAAGTTTTTCGTTCTTTCATATCAGAAACATAGAAGAAATTTGTTATAGATAACCAATAGTTTTGTTAATTTATCTTTATAGAAATGTCTCTCTATGGGTTCAATACATTACGTAATGGTAAGGAATAGCTATGTTGAAACCCTATCATTACTGACACAATCGTAATTAGTGAGATCTCAAAGAGTACGTTGTTTAAAAAAAAGAGAATTTAAGAAAAGTCTCTTTAAAAGGAAAAGTTTAAAAAAATAAAATTCAATGTTAGTGGATGGGTTGAAATTATAAGAAGGCAGCTAAACTTTAAAGTCAACGTGAAGTCTAGAGCAGGGATAAAAGGTAATTGAAAGTCGGAACTTAACGTTCTCAGTAGGCGCCGCGTATTTTATCTACCCTAGATCTCAAATGGACCCCACTTTTGAAATGGTTTTCAGTAAAATTCGAGAATATCAAGTGGCGATAAACACAAACGATTGTAACAGATGAAAGCTTAATTAATTTTTGTTGAAGTTAATGTTCAAGGGTGGGAAGAATGGGTATAGAAAGTTTTGAACGGTTAAGAAATTAAATTGTAAACTTTATAAGAATGTAAACCAAATAATAGTCTTTTGAAAAATCAAATTTTGTTATTTATGCTTATGCTAAATGGCTCATATTTGTACTAATATTGAAACATACGGATGGAAAATCATGACACATTACCTTTTCTGGATATACTAAGAATTTCGTAGTTCTAAGAATTACAAAGGAAAACTATCGCATCATTTTACAATCTTAAATGGATGTACATTTACTAGCATAATCTGTTATTACTTTATTATGTGACTATTATTTAAATTTTGATTAATATTTTTAATTATTATTATCATCAGGACATAACTACAGTTATTGGAACAAAAAAAAAGTTAAATGTAATTGTTTTGAAATATAATATATTAGTTTGTGCACTGAACAGACAATAACTGTTCTTACCTAGCTTGCTAAGAATTGCGGCGCAATATTTATTGTAAAGAACAAATTGTTTTAAACCCTTCTATGATATTTAAAGTTAATTATAAATACCACCACTATTTGTTAATACAAATATCACCGAAGTTGGAAACAGAAAGACTAATTACTGACCTCTGTTAGTTGCGTGGTCTACGATCGCGATCACTCCTTTTTGAACACTAGCCTCTCGTAGGTTTTATCTATACCTCTGTAAGGCTGAATAGTTGTTGGTAGTACTTGAGACTAGCTACCAAATGCGCTTACTACCGCGAAAAAGCACCCTGATTTGCGTTATTTGTATTCAACCGGGACTGGTCTACAATTGTATACCACGCGACTAAACGTGTAACAGTTTTTAGTTCACTCGACATTTTAAGTTTCTATTTGTGGCATAGTTGATGTAATCAATATCTTGCATTTCTCTTTTGATTCAGAAAGGTTAGTTGTTGGATGTAATATATAAAATATATGTCTTAAAAATCCGGATTTGGCTTGTATGTGTCTGCGTGCTTAATACTATAAAATTCTGTTACATAGTTACTTTTATTTAGTTTTATGTGTTGACAGTTCGTCTTTTGAGTTTGTACAAAAATGTATATATTAAAACTATGAGTTTTAAAAATTATTGAAAATTTTATAATTGGGTGTGATTTTTTAATCAAACGTATTTATTTCGTGGCTGATACTTTATTGCTCATTTCATATAATAATATGGCTGACTCCAATTCCAAAAAACCTCGCATTCAACATACTGCAGATCCAGAGGTTTGGATAAGAAGGTTCGAAGAGTTGGCAAGTGATGAACAGAGTCCTTTGAATGAAGAGGATAAAGATAAAGTGTAAGATAATACTGTGGAAAGTAGCAACAGCGAAACAAATTTCGAACAAGAGGTTTCATCAGAAAAAGAAATAATAATCTTATATATATATATATATATATATATATATATATATATATATATAATATGAGGGTGTATGTAGTGTTAGCGCGCC
>JAWQRM010000666.1:0-20591 GCA_033557675.1 Coptodactyla brooksi | reverse complement strand
TGTCTAGTACGGGTCTAAAATCTTGTTGGTTGCTGTATAGATATAGTACACTTATAGTATTCATATAAATAATGTTAAAAATAAAATTACATAAAGTCAAATAAATCTAAATAATTTTGGGCCATAATGACTCGAAGGCTATATGCGTAAGTATCTTATTTAAAAAATTTAAGAATGATTTCTTCTAAAAACTATTTGGCAATATTATACTTTACGCACCAGCAAACAAAGTCACAAAATTTTGGAAACAAATAATAAAAGATGACAAAGTTATAGAACCTGAAAATCCATTTCGGATCGTATTGACCAGAGGAGCTCAAAAGTGTTAATAGGCTTGTACCTAAATAGTCATCAATATCTCAAAAATTAATTAAGGGGACTAATATTTCCGCTTTTAATAGGGCAGTATTTTCTGGAGGTTCTATTTTGAATCATTTTTTAGTGCTTAGCTCCTAACAATTGTATATTGCCTTTAGAAAAATTATTTACCATAAAAACTGCAGAAGTATCGATATGCAATAAAATGAACAAAAATATTAATAAAAAGTTCAAACCCCCCAATATTAAAAATGCTTAAGTTAATTATGAAAAACAAACCACAAACGAAAATATCACAAACCAAATAATAATACCTATATTTCCTTAGAAATGCAATATCTAATCTAATATTTGCCGACGCCACTATTATCAACGAATCTTTCCCAAACAAAAATCGATAGTTTCAAGCTTATATATGTCACAAGTATAGAAATCTTTCGTTTTTTTAGTACAACTAATGCATTATTTGCATTTATTGGTCCCCGGCAACTTAGTCTTTGAGGCAAACAGTTTGCAGTTACGAGCCTTTTCTAATTCTATATTGATCAGCAGTTTTCAGCCATTTTGAAACAACCGCTGTCTAGGGGTACATTTTACCGCCTTTTACAGTCATTTGTTATGCGTGCGTGGCAACAGTACACCGAACTATAGAGGATTGTCCTTTGAAGGGGTGGCGCTTCTCTATTGCCACCCCACCTCGCGCCAGGTAGTGGTAGGGATGATTCTAAATCCGATCCAGGTGGGGATTAAAGGATGCATTTCCACGGACGGAAAATCGCCAGGGCCCGGCTTTCAGATAACTGCAGTTCGATAATGATAAGCACTATACGACTATGCTAATGCAAAACTGGTTATCTGGTGGGCCTAATATTGATTTTGCGTAGGTAATATTTATTACCGAAGATAGGTCAGTTAAATCAATATTGGAAGTATATGCTTGTATATCAATCAAGTTGTTTACTCGCGTTTCGAAGGGCTAATTTCGGAAAACATTAGTGCTTGGATAGAATGTTTAATTAAATGTAAATTCGGCAGTTCAAGCTCAGTAATATAGAATATAACGTTTAAACATTTATGTATACGGCGAAGAATTATTATATGACTAACTGCAACTTAGTACATAAAACTTTAATTCACTAGGATTGATTTTTTTATATTACAGAACATACATTATGCTTGTAAATTAATTCTTATTGAAATAAAATAACCTTAATAATCCAATAAAATAATTAGATTAATATAATGAAATTTGAAATCTTTAGTAAGAAAGTCAATGGTGAAGAAAACACTGTTTTCGATTAATGAAAATTGCTCATTTAAAGTTAAACAATCTATTGAAAACTTGTGTACCTTTCTCTCTTAGGTTTATTACGTGGAATAAAACGATGTCAATGAATAAGCATGTTTCGCGCAATGCTACGGTTTTGTGATAAAAACGTATCTTGACTTTCAACTCTATAGATAATATTTCTGTGGCGTTTTCTAAAAAATATTTCGACTGTTTTCTCTTTTTCACTGTTTGACGGAGAAATTTTTATCTGCACCTAGTAGCTATGGAAAAAAATGACGTAGGGACAGTCAATCTGTTACACATCAAGTTACACATCAAGTTTGGGTTTTGGTATTGAAATTGCTGATTAAATAATACAGCACATATGGAGCGTATACATTACCATTATTTTCCTACATACAGAGAAGACTTGGTCTGAAAGCCGTTATCAAAATAAATCAATTGCTACCAACTCCAACTTGAAGTGCATTTTCCACTGTGAAAAATAAGAGAATCGGTTAAATTTAATATATACCTGTTATACTCGTATTAAAAAGTACGTTAATGTTATTAAATGTTATATAAAAAATATGTTATTTCTGTGTATGAAGAAACATGTTCCAAATAAACCGAACACGATGTTATGCAACCTTTATTTGAAAGATTCATTGTTTATTCGTTTATAGCCAGGTATCGTAAATCAAAAGGTGATAATGTGGAAATAATACTCTTCTGGCTGTATTAATACATAGTTTGGCTTAACTAGTTTCGATTAAATAATCAGCTTCAGAAGTCCTTCCAAGTTTATGTTATGTAATTGTTAAGAAATTGTTGCCACAAGGGTTAATAAAGGTTAAAAATCAAGGAATGAAGTTATTTGTCAACAGTGTAAAAATTTTTAGTTAGAAATATTGTATCATATTGAATATGTACCTGTGTCTCGTGCATATCGTTTTAATTTTCTAACTAAAAATGTTTGCAAACTTTATTAATTCTTGTGATAACAGTTCTTTAACAATTACATAACATAAATTTGTAAAGGCTTCTGAAGATAATTATTTAGTCGAAACTAGTTAAACCAAATTATACATTAATACAACCAGAAGAGTATTATTTCCACAATACTTCTTTTTGCTTTATTCAAAACATTTTCTTTCTAAAGAGAACAACAGCCAAGTTAAAGAAATACCCTCTTGTCCCAAAGTACTGTATTTTTTCAATAATGTTTATAACTCGAGAACCGTTAATTTTAAGCTTGTACTATCCTTATAGTTTCTTACTCGCAATTCTGTGTACATTACAAAAATATATTTTATTACGAAAAGTTAAAAAAAATTACAAAGTTTTTAAATTAACTACCGCAATCATATAGACATTGTTTATGGTATGTTTATTTTCCTGAGGTCTTTTTATTAGATACTTATATACGTATTGAAATTTAGTGTCAATCAGTCTAACGTGATAATTATAATTTATTACGTTATTATAATTAATTATAAATTATAATTCGTATAAAACTGGTTCTGATATATATTCATTTGAGTGGACAAGAAAAATATAGATGTACTTAAATGAGTACAGCCGGACCAAATGGGTTAATAATGCACAACTTCAGAAAAAGAATTTTAGAAAAATATTAATCCTTTTCAAATCAATTAAAATATTTTTGGTCACCATTTTGAAATGTTAACTCGGGAACTACTATTGTTGGGCAAATTTGCCAAAATAATTTGTGCTTAAATATTATACAGCCAATTTAAAGACAGTATATAAACAATTATGTAAGTCTTAGAATGAACAAAGTCAAGTTTTTTAGAAGCACCGCTGCAATGACAAATTAAAAAGCATTCGTATATTGTTTTCTTCCAAACTTGGTGCGTTACTTTACTAACACAAGCATTTAGCAGAGATAAAACAATGTACCGCAATTTAATTCGTGATAAACACTGCATCTGTTTTTAATCTGTTAACGCCAAACAGCCTTGGAATTCTCAGATAACTATTTTTTTAATTCACTATCGAAATATATGTAGGTTTTTCTCGATAATGCGACAAAATACATATGAATCTGACGGCTTGGCAAATAATTTTATCTATAGTCGGCGGGCTTCACAAAATTTCACAATGTTTATCAACGTAGGCTAGGAAATTCGGCCATGCAAATGCCGAAATATTTTATCGCGAGGCATATCGAATAAATAAAGCGATAAAATGCAGATGATAAGCATTTTAGTTGAGATACTAACCTAACCTAACCAAACGAGTTTTGCGCGAAGCAGATAAAAATTGGGGTATTACCAAAATTGCGATGCATTATCTCGTCTGTAGATAACAATTTAGCCGTCACAAAAGTTGCATCTAAAAATTTCGTCGGGTATAACAATGATTCGATAAGTGGTTTATTTGTGGAAAAGAAAAAATCATCGATAACCATACTTTGGCTTCAATTTGAATTTATTGGATGATAAAATTATCGCGGCGATCAGCAAATATTTGTTCTAGGAAACTAAAATTTATCTAGGCAAAACATCGCGTACATTAAATTTCAATATGCTACGTGGCAATTGGAACACTTCAAAACAAAATTCGTATTATGCATAGTCGTATTCGTCGATAATAGCAAGGTAATAAAATGTACTATGACCCTGGGTACCAAGACATAAAAACAAGCTTTATTTTTATGAACAGATATAGATCGACAATACTAAATTACCTTAAACTTTGAGTTGTTCACCTATATATTTTTTATAACTGCAGTTGTATGGCTTAGAGTGTTCAACAAATGACGTTGAACAGAAAAGTTTAAATAAACTTTATATAATTTTAGAATATTTCATGGTCGCTAATGACGCCTAATGATCGACTAGAGTTTCAAAGAACTGCTTCTACATAATTGGAATTGAATCTTTTATGAATACTTTTTATTTTTCCAGTTAATTTTCTTTGCTTTCTATTTGTTTTTTAGCAGCATTAAAATATTAGAACCACACAAATCTTTTATATATCATACTTCTAAAGTCTCGCAAAATTAAGTATTTCTTCCTACATTTTTACTACGCAAATTCCGTATTTTAATATGAGAAATTTCGAATATTAATGATTCTACTATTGAATCAATCACTCATTCAGATGAAGCAAGTGTGTTTAAAATTATGTATATTCGAATAGTAGCTACCGGAATACGTATAGTATGTCTCCAATATGACGTTCTAATTAAATAAACGTTTGCATATGTCAACTAATTTATGCGGTTCAAAATGCTGTGGCATCATTTCAGTTTAAAGGAATTAGGGAAATTTATTGAAAGTTATTTCTGCTGTTACCCATATTCAAAAATTTGTCCATTTGTTTGGTAAGAGAGCCCTAACTCACTTTGGACATTTCTCATTACCCTGAGTAAAGTAACTCTAGACTCACATATATTTTTCTCTTTTTCAGTTGCTGCACATTTGCCGGTTTCATCTGCTTGAGCTTTTTTTTTCAAGGAATCCCATGAAAAGTAGTGAAGAGGAGTAACATTTCCGGACATTGCTGTACATTTCAGGAGTGCCCTTCTTTCTGTCGGTCTTTTTGAAAGAATTTCATCCAGATAATCACGAACAGATATTGGAAAATTTGAACCAGGTATTTGGAACATCTCCTTGAGAGAGATTGGGGGAAACATTGATTTCCTCGTGCGATTGAGTGCGGCCTTTCCTCACCAAGTGTTGATTCTAATCTATCGAATAACGACAATTCTATCGATTCACCACGTGACCATTTAACATAAAAGTTAATTTGTTACAAAAAAGTATGTTCTCTAAGTGTATCTTATTCCTCTCAACTGAACCCATTATTTAAACTATACCCTCACAAAACTGCAGTCTTTAGTTAATTCTTAGACACATTGCAGGTTATAATGATACATTTTTATTGTCTAAGTATCCTTACTACTGAAGATTGGGTAATGCCGTTTTGCCCATCTAACTGCCAATATTAAAGGGGACTGTCACTTGAGCAAAATATGCAAAATTTTGCTAGTATAGTATATTTGGTAATGCATTATTTAATAAAATTAAATTATATTTCAACAGAGGTAATGAAAAATGTTGAAAATGAATTTTATTTCCGTTTACGGTATGAAATAGTAATACCTTTCCATAAGTTCTATTATTTACTTTAAACAGTTTTCAATTAATCTGATCTCAGAAAATGTTATGTAAAATTATTAATTACATTACTTTATTATTAATAAAAATGTAAAATTTCGTTGAGAAGTAAATATATGTATGTATATATATATATATATATATATATATTATCTGTATACTCTTCCCAGTTTGTTGTGGGTTTTATGATCTTGCACAAACAGAGAATGGAAACCCGGTAGCGGGTAAGCAGACGGTAGAACTTAGTAAACAAAACATTTAGGCAGAAATTTTTATAATACATTCCTTGAAAAACAAATGTACGTACTTATTACTATTGTATTCCACCTTACAATATAATACAGGTAAAAATTGTTGGGCACTTTTTTTAAACTAACGCTTGAAAAATATATTTACGTACTCATTGCTATGTATTCCACCTTACTATATAACGCAGGTAAAGATGTTAAAAATTTAGTTTGACGCAAGCCTTCGTCACTTTCGTAGACTGCTGATAAAAAAATATTAACATGTTTCGTCCGTGAAAATCCGTTAGTGAAGGTTCCGAAAACTTTTCCCGAGAGAGTGAAAATGAAACAAAATTGAAAATCTAGAAGCCAAAAACTGTTCGGCACCTATAGAGGTGACAAGTGAATTGATGAAAGTTCCTCAATCTGCAGTACAGAGAATGTAACGGTAGGTGTAAAAGAAAGAGATTATTCAAAATTTTCTGTATCCCGAATTCCAGATATCGTAGGTACCGAAATAAAAGATACCATATACATCATGTACAAGAAAGGATCCGTTCCAAGTGTTAGCAGCCTTATGGAAAAAATGTCCCTATGTGGGAATTGATTTGAAGTCAACTGAGAAGAAACACTCGCAAAAATAACCAATATCCCACCCAGCATGCAAGAGTGGTAGACATAATACGAAAATAAGTAAGTGAAATACAAGAGATGTTGTGGGACAATTGTATAAAGCATGCAATTACTGTCGAAAATTCCCATGTTTCTCAGGATGCTCAAAAGTTTATTATACATGTAAATAATAATTCTGACACAGAAGACAGTAATTTTGAAAGTGACGACGATTAGTTCACGAACAGTGACTTTTCTTTCTTTATTTGGTTTCGTAATTTTGTTGATATTATTCTTACTAATGTTTGTTATTTCTATGTATAGACTATTCCCACTTAACATTAAGCAATACCTACGTAAAGTGCGGCCGTGAATAAGGGCTGCAAAAGGATGTTTATGAGGAGCTTTTTATTACCAATAGCTGAAGTCATAAACCATCACAGACTGGGAGAACGTGCAACATTAGCTATGTAGCATTTATAAGCAAACGTTTCAAAAAAGCAATTATTGCGGTGTAACGAATTCACATTGTTTGGTTTGCAGCTGGTTAAAAAACGGTCCTTGCTTTGCTGTATATTGGCTTATGTAAGTGTAGACATATTTTCGAATTGTTTATTTGAAATAGCAACGCTAATAACATGGCTATGTTACGTGAATAAATAAACTCACAGTATATTGAAAGATTAGTAAGTGTTATTAAAGATACTGTTCAGATCTATTATGTTATACAATTTATGAGCTGGGATACTTTTTACCACACAATTCATGCAAAAATGGTACAATTTTAATATATTGGCATTTTTTTGGTAAAAAAAATATTTTCATATAATCGGAAGACAATCATAATTAATTAATAAAATAAATTAATAACCAATTTTAATCTTATTATACTTTCACTTTTTTTATCATATGAATATAAAACTGATATCAACACTGTAAATAACAGAAAACATCTCATATTATTTATTTTGTGCCAAGTTATAAAATTTAAAACCTGCCTTTCGTTAGCGATATGATAATGTGAAATTTTGGCGCTTATTACGTACATCCGTTGCAGCATTTAAACTGGTGTCAAAAGTGCAAGTGTTTCGCTTATTATAGCAGCATGGTGAGAAAGAAAGCCAGACAGACGAGCTAACCGCATGTTTGCGAACCTTGTGCACAGACGTCGTTGGACACAAGCTGTATTTAGGTCAAGCTCATTGGTACACGACTGTCTGCCGCAACACAATGCATCCCTACACGTAGATCGCCAAAAAAGTTAGAAATCATCCCCATAATAAATTATCCCAATTTAAATTATAAATAACAGAATTTAAAATTCACAAAATCAACTTATACCAAAATAAATATTTTTACATCTGGAGAAGTAATTCTATACTACCTTCAAAAAAAAATTTGGGAGTATTTCATATATCCGTGAATTAATGCATTTTGGCGCACCCAGGGTTTCGGTGAATTTTGCCCGTCTGCTGTGTACCGATTATACTTAACCTCAACTATATTTAGATCGTTTTCATTCAGGGGCATTGCCGCGTAATGATTGTTTTCGTCCAACGAAAATTGTAGGAACGCGAGACATATGTTTTCAACAAAGCGATAAATTTGAGAATTTTGTTTACGCTAAAACGTTAAAAACAAAGACTGCCATTCATGAATCGCGTTATCTATGAAGATTTTCGCGTTCTTTGTTCCGTACGAAAAGGTGTGTAATAATCGCAAGTAGACAAATAAATGAAGGTTGCGAAACAAAGATTACTAAAATTAAATAGGAATTAAAAAAATAAAAACATCGCATTGTTCGTCATTTGTTTTGACGCGTATTCAATTGTTTTTAATTTTCCACTTGTTTACCACAAAATTTCATTTTTTTATTAAAAATAATGATTTATAACGTTAATGAAGTGTTTATTAACAGTAAATGCCTTTTACTGTTTTACAACTTCTATCACCATGACCTAAAAATTCACAATTTATTATTAATTATATTTAATTAAATACCACGGATGGAATGACAAGCTATTAATGATGTTAAAAGATGTAATATAGAAGTGATATTAGAAGATTCGGCCAGCCGTTTACGTATTTTGAAAGTTGCAACGTTTTATACCTGGAGTAATTGAGTTGAAGAATCACAAACACTGATTGGTAATTGATTTAAAATTGATTTATATATCTGGTTTTGCAATGCTCTTAAATTAAATTTATAACCAATTAACTTTGAACAGTTTTGAACACAGTTTCTATTTATAAAAACTAGATTTATGTATTTTGGACTTCACGCAGCTGGAGACTTTTAAATCTGTTATTTAGGTTAGTTTTAGTTATTATGTATTAACATATTATACAAGTGTGATTTGAGTTTTTTAAATCCTAACCATAGAATGAGCAAAGTACTGATTTTTCCCAAAACTATACTAAATAGCAAATTTCGAAGAGTTATAAAATGT
This sequence comes from Coptodactyla brooksi, assembly GCA_033557675.1. Classification (NCBI taxonomy): domain Eukaryota; kingdom Metazoa; phylum Arthropoda; class Insecta; order Coleoptera; family Scarabaeidae; genus Coptodactyla; species Coptodactyla brooksi. The sequence goes on along the minus strand of JAWQRM010000666.1, from coordinate 11,566 downwards.
GAATCGTTTACGAAAATGTAGTATGAAATTTATCTATCAATTATATTTCCATTATTCCTTTTCTAGACCTAAACTGCAGATTAACAACTGCCAAGCAAAATAAATATTAAGTAATCATTATAAACGTTTACAAATAAATGAAACTCATCTCAGAAGGAACGATACACATACTTTGCTCCCGCCAATATACATACTTATACACAATAATAATTAATTGCTCTAATTGCGTCAATTCGTTATCCAATTAAAACTTTAAGACTTTCTCTTACGCCGGTCCTGGTTTAATTGTGCTTATAACTCGAGAACTCTTGATTTTAATCATATACTATCCTTATAGATTTTTACTCACAATTTTATGTAGATTACAAAAATATATTTTGTTACAAAAAGTTGTAAAATATAAAAAAAATTAGGTTAAGTATCTCAACCATATGAACAATTTTTACAAAATCTTTATTGTGATCAGATTATATAATAATTAGCTTGTATGTAAAGCATTATTTTAATCAGTCTAATGTGGAGGTCAGACGGATGAACCAACCACCAAAAAATAGCATAGATAGACTACAAATAGCCTAATTCGTCAAGATCCATCAAAATCTCGACATCGATTTTTTGCGAATGCAATATTTTCTCTTAAGAGAAAATAAAAAGAGGAAACACCATATACGCAAAGAAATCCATGCTGTCTAGCGTTTGAAGAAGTCACTTATTATATGATATGTTCTTAAAATTAAATCATATCCGATAACCTGGGGTTTCATTAGTATGACATGCTAAAGTATGTCATACTTTTCAATTTTGGTTAATTTTGCAATATGACACCTATTTCACACTTGAGCATTCACCTTATTCTTCTATTATTTTGTTTATTATCTAAATATGTCATAAAATACAGTGTTCTATTTAAAAGGCAACCCTAGAAGGGACACTTTCTACGTATACAGGAGTCGTTACAGGAATTATGGAACTGATTATATCGGGTTCTCCGGAAAGTAATTTCGTTTTTTTCGCAGTAGAGGCGTTAGTTGTATTTTAACTAACCAACTTCATTCTAAACCGTATATGCATTATATCTATATTCTGACAGCTGACTTTGCAAAGTTTGTGTGTGAAAATATTTTGTTCGGTTCTGCGCAATTGTTTTCTTTTTGTGTCTTATGAAACATGGAGAATCAAAAACACAATTTTGGCACATTTTGTTTTTTTTATTACAAACAAGATAAAAATACTGTTCATGTGAGAAAAGAATGTCTGCGTCAAAACTGGTTTGCAAATTTTTTTGTAAGAGTTTGCAAAACCTATTGCAAGTTTGCAAAAATTTTGGGAGCTCTTTCCAAAATTTTTGGGAGAATACCACGATCGATTCTGAAGTGTACTGCCATCAACTGAACAAATTACATGATTCACTCAAACAGAAAAGGCTAGAATTGATCAATAGAAAAGACACTGTATGTTCCACCAAGATAATACGAGGATCAGTTTTTTGCCAACAAGGATCATGAGTTTTATGAGCATGGAATCGTGCTACTGCCCGAAAGATGGCAAAAGGTGTTGGATTTATACTTTCTAAGAAAAGTGCCATTCATTTTCACAAAAAAAACGATATTACTCTCCGACCAATCAATTAGAATTATACTATCTTCAGGTGCTAATTTCCGACAACATTCCAGGATAGAAAATTCAGGTGAAGACATATCCTGAAGTCATTTCCAGGGGAGTAATAGTTCTTTAAATGGCATAACAAAATTTGAACTTTATTTCTAATACGGCCTTAGAATAAACACTATCATTATAGGCGTCCGTATTGGTAAGGTTAAAGGTGACTATAACTGCAAATTTTATGTTTGTTTTGTTGCCTTTTACATTGTTATTGAGCACGTAAAAATACGGAGATTGGAAGTAATATCTGTAAACATCTTTAAAATGATATCTTATCAAAAATGCAAAAATAAAACAACAATTGTAAATATACATTGAAACACGCCCTTAACACTTCCCCGTCGGGACGCCCATGATAACCTGAGATTTCTTTTTTAATGAACCGCTTTAGTTTAAATACAATCAACAAATTTTGTTCAATTATGCTAAACCGTACGTAACAAGAAGAGAGGATGTGCGGAAGATATTGAAAGAAAGGAAAGAAATACAGAAAAAAAATGAAGTAACCCAGAAATAAGAAGTTCACAATAAAAGTAAAAGTGAAACAGGGATGGGGTGCTCGGCGAAATAAAAGAAGCTAAAAGCAAATGAAAAAGTTTAAAACAAGTTTAAATAACTATTTATTATAATTTAGACGATATACTAGCGAGGAAGGGAAAAGAAATCACAATCTAACTTCAAAATATTAATAAGAGCTATCGATAAGATAAATATGCAAATGAATACGAGGAAAGCAAAAATAATAATTTTAACAAAGAGCGCAAACAACACGAGATAAAATAAACGAACATGTTGTTGAACGGTGGAGACTTTTAAATATTTGGGTACAATCATAGAATGCAATGGAAAAATAGATAAAGAAATAAATGAAAAATTAGGAAAAACCAAAAGACCATCATCAGATCATCAGACTAACCAGTTAACTGTGGAGTTATGGATCGAAAACAAGCGATAACGAATGTTTTTAAAAAAACGCTAAAACACTATTTTTACTAAAGATTTCTAAATTGTAACGAAATGATAAAATGTAAAAACAAGGGTTTTTATACTCTTCAATAGTTTGTTCAACATGTTCGACTAAAAAATTTGATCGACTTAGTTTTCCGTTGTTTTCTTTGTGTACCATGTGTGAGTTCAAGCACATAACGTCTGTAAGATGGAGATATGTTTTCATGTAGTAATGTAATTCCATCACTTCTATCAACAACACCCACTTTCCACCATAATCAAACATTACTTCCGATCTTCTTGTTAGAACATTTCGTTTCTGTTTTCCTGACTTTAGCGTCCCAAATTGTACTAAGGAGCAGTAATAACAATAATGATAATAATAGCCTTTATCAGAAAAATATTTGTGTACATAAAAACTGAAGTAAACAGGTTGTCCTAATTACAGAACGTAAAAAAAATCTATCACTAGACCATTCATTATGCAAAGGCCTCCCCTAAAGATGCCCATTCCTCCCTGTTTTGGGCTTTGCTCATCCACAGTCTCCCCGCCCTTGCCACAATTTCGTCTGTTCACCTCTTATATTCTGTTTTTATTTTACCTCGACTCTCGCTTTGTTCCTTGCAATATGAGCTCTCCAGGACCATTTTAGTGTTTGAATAGTCTTTGTAATACTGGCGATATTTGTTTTTTTCATAATATCTTGGATGGTCATCTTATCGTTCAGCCGAAGCGCCAAAAGGCGTCGCTCCATTTTGTGTTGACATGTATTGACCTTTATAAGTTGTTTTCTTGTTAAGGCTCGTGTTTGGCTGCCATAGGTTATTACTGGAGTTACACACATATCGAAAATCTTTCTTTTTGTATTTATGGAGTAATTACCTTTAAGTATATTTTTCATTGACCAGAACTTTGCCCATGTCGCCACTATTCTCTTTTGTACCTCTTGGTCTAATCTACATTCGAAGGATATTTGCCCCAAATGGTTATATTCTTTTACAATTTCTATTTGCTCGTTGTAAATATCGATATTTTCTTTTTGTGATATTACTTTTGTTTTTGTTATGTTTATATTTAAACCTAAGTGAATACTTTTGTTGTTTAGTTCCGGGAGCATGCGTTGTAATTTGGGTAAGTTTTTTGCAATGAGCACGATGTCATCTGCAAATCGTAGATTGTCTAAGTACCTGCCATTGACGTTTAATCGTAACTGTTGTTCTTCCCAGTTCATTTGCTTAAAGGATTATATCTTTAAGGAAATTAAATTCTGGTTAAAAAAAATTCTGGTATCTTGCAATACTTTAATCAAACAATATATGATTATATCATAATCATACATAGTAAATCTACCGTAATACATGTATATTTACATAATACATGCATGTTATTTCGAAATGCATGTATCATACATACAGGGTGTCAATTAATGAGCTATATGAAAAAAAAACCTTGATAAATTTTGAACCGTTGGCGCGGCAAGTTTCTTGAAAAGAATTTTTTGAAAACAAAAATTTCTTTCTGAAAAGAAATTTCATTTTCATTCGGCGTTCGTTCAGACGGTGATTTTTTTTTGGAAAGAAATCCCAACAAGCCCTGCATTCAACCGCCAAGTTTTAACTGAATTTCGCCAACGGTTCAAAAGTTATCAAGGTTCCTTTTTCATAATTGTCACCCTGTACATGATTATTGTATATATCGCATATATACAATAATCATAAGTAAATATACCACTGAATGAAATTACTTTTTACTGAAACTGGGTGTTTGTATGGTTTACGTAATTAACTGAAAAAAAAAATTAGGCCACCTTGTTCTGAAAATGTTCAGCAGATGATGTTCGATTTATTTTACTTTTGATTTATTTTACGGAATATATCAAAAGAATATATATATAATATTATATATATATATATATATATATATATATATATATATATATTGGGGGCGGAGAAAAATTAGGTCACTTCATAGAACGTTATTTTATTGATAAAATATTCAAAAAGATATTAAACAAAACAACATAACAGCTAATTCTGTTATTTTGTTGAGAACCCTTCTGAACCAATCACAGCTCGTCAACGTGTTGGAATGGAGTCCACATAACGCATGATCATGTCCAATGGAATTTTTGACCATTCGTCACTTATTGCTGCGAATAAATCTGCCACATTTGTGAAGTGGCGCCCGTGAACCTTCCTGTCAACGTGATTCCATAAATTCTGTATGGGATTCAAATCTGAGCTTTGGGGAAGCTATAAAATGATAATTATTCTAGTGGTACTAGTTCTAGTGGTACTAGTGGATTTTTATGTCACGTTGACATAAAAATCCACGAGTACCACTTCACAAAAATGGCCGACTTGTTCGCAGCAATAAGTGATGAATGGTCAAACATTCCATTGGACATGATCACGCCCTACGTGACTCCATACCAGTGCGTTGAAGAGCTGTGATTGGTTCAAAAAGGCTCCCAACAAAATACTAATTATGTTATGTTGTTTTGTTTAATATTTTCTGAATATTTTATCAATAAAATAACGTTTTGTAAGGTGGCCTAATTTTTTTCCGCCCCCAAAATGGAAGTATTCTGTAAAATATATCAAAAATACTATTCATCAACAAACCTTTAGCGGAAAATGAAATATGCCATAAGATTCAACGTAAAAGATGTTGTAAAAAATAATTTCGTTTTTTTCCGAAGCCAACTTCATTCTGACGGCTGACATTTCAAAGTATATGTGTGAACATGGCTTGTTCGGTTCTGTGCAATTGTTTTCTTTTTGGGTTTTATGAAACATGGAGAATCAAAAACAGCATTTTCGGCACATCTTGCTTCTTTTATTATAAAAAAGGTAAAAATTTCGTTCAAACGAGAAAAGAACTAGTCGATGTGTATGGGGAAGATGCATAGGCAGAAGGCCAGTGCCAAAACTGGTTTGCAAAATTTCTTGTTAAAGTGTGCAAAATTTATGGGAGTTCTTTTCCAGCTTGGATGGGATGTTCTACCAGACTTATCACATTCTCCAAACCTGGCACCTTCCGATTATTACTTGTTTCGGTCGCTGCAAATTTTTTTGGACGGCGAAATCTTTACTTCAAATGAAAGGCGTCAAAGATGACTTGGATAAGTTTCTTGCTCTTTTCTCAAGATGGCAAAAGGTGTTGAACCAAAATAGTCAATATGTAATTACATAAAATATTTATACTCCATAACGAAATTAGTTTCCGAATGAAAACAAGGAGGACAGCAATAATGAAGCTTTCCAATTTCATCCAGCGCAATACATTTTGTATAGATTTCATATCAATTCATTCGAAATTCAAGGCAACCAAGGGAAACCCTTAAAATACAAAGCGCACACTAAAAATATCCTGTTACTATCCAGTTGTTTCCCGTATTCCCCCTACCTCAAAATCTTACTTATTGACAAGTTTAATGGTAAGAATTTAATTTAGGGATTATAAAAATAGGATAGGAACGTAGTCAGCAATTGTCATTTTCGAGGCTGAAATTAATCTAGATGATAAGATTATCAACTATTTTTTGGAGATTGCAATAGAGATTGGAACAATAAAACGCAGTTTTGGATGACAGTTAAAAAGCGCGCCAAAAATCGTTCAAAAACTGAAAGGGATCGAAGCAGACGGCGGGGTAAATAAAATTTCAAAATACGAACTAACCGCAAGTGTAGTCCTCATAGACATGTTTCATTACTCGTATTTGGTCCTTGTAGGTTCCTCCGAGGTGTGCGCCCGTGTACGTTTTGTCGGTTCCGATCACAATTACTGGTTAAGAAAAACGGAAAGTTTATCACATTGGCTTTGAAAGCGAAATAATAACAATGCACTTTGTATTGGTCTCTCGTACGGTTTTGAAAATTGTTAAACCGTCGTTAAGGCACGTCGAATTTTACAACACATTTATGCGAAGTGCCCTTATTTAGGGCAAAGGGCTGATCGGCACGAGCATATACGGGCGACTAAAGTGTCGGGTAGGTCAGTTTACTGCATATGCGCGACCTATCTCTTGTTCACCTTTGTCACTAGTGCCGTCCTTGTTTCGTACCGATGTGGGCACGCACACATGATGCCAAGTGCACGCACACATTCAGCAACCGTTTCCGTCGTCGGTGCATACGACGCCGACGTTAGCTTTCGGAGTAGCCTTCTGAGGTACGTTTTTTGTCAATGTGTGAGTGCAGCGGACTGCATGTTTGTGTGCAAGGGAACAACGTTGGAAGGGGAAACCGTTCGCAAATGATAGAGCAAATATTTGACATATCGTCATGTGGGCCCACAATGTACGTACTATAAACGTACACTCGCCTAACTACTCTAAAGTTCCGGAAAAAAAATCCCAGACGGACGATGCAAAAAATGTGAGCTTTCTAATAATTGCAGCCCGGTCGGTTTCCCTACAAATATTTTTGTGATTAGATAGAAGAAGGTATGGATTTCTAGGTGTTTTGTAATTTTTAATGGTTCGTACTTTCTAGTTCTGTGAAAAGGTTTCTGTGTTTAAATGCAGGTGCATTTAAACACATATAACACTTTCAGTTTGAACTTCCTGGAATTAAATAAGCCTCCATTACCTGTATTGACGCGTTGGCTGAAATAAACTTGTTTGGGTGAAGTAAATTGAACTATCGGTTTCGATTACTTGCGATCATCAAACAACGAAAATGACTGCTATTGAAATGATATCACAGGGAAGTTTATGCAAAATACTGTTTGATCTCAACAAACATATGTAGTGATGTTAAAATCAATGATCTCATTTACTTCCACTTCTACTAGCGCTCCGAAACGAAATGTCATATCTACCAAAGACATTTCACTTTTACACGGTTTTTAATCCTGCTGCCTTATTTGACTTTATGTAATTTTATTTTTAACCTTATTTATAAGAACGTAACGTTGTATAAATACACGCATTTCGCCTCCACTGGGACCATCATCAGTGAACAACAAGAATTGAAATGTATGTGCTAACAAACTAAAATATTAAGGTTTGCTTACATAAAATTTCTAAAATAGACGGACACTCGATGTTACATAACACGAATTTGACAACGAGTCGGTCCGAACATATTTTATAAACTGAACTGGTTATATAAAAAGATATAACAGAAGTTGCGGAAGAAAGTTGTTTTTTAAATATATGTGTATAACAGCTTCTCTTGAAAATTGATTTGATCATTAATTAAGCGTTCAGGATCTTTATTAATTTTATCTATATAATATTGTTCACTTATATCAATTTTTCTCCCCTTATTACAGTAAGACAACATTTCAACGTTTTTAAATTTTATTTTATGCCCTGTAGAAAATTGATGACAATATACAGAGGAATTTGATCTGTTTTTATGTTCATTTATTCTATGTTTAAGTTTTCTACCAACATAGCTGCCCCTACAATTTTTTTTGCACAGTTAGTTAAGTAAATACCACTCTTCTCTAGGAGTGATTTTATTTCTTTGAAGTTGAATCCATATTGATTAAATATGGAGAAATCGATGGTATAGGTCAATGAAATTTTGTGTCTTCGAAATAAGTTTTTTAATTTTAAACTTGTTGGGTTATATGTTATGCTTTTATATATGAAACCTTCCTGAGTTGAATTTTCTTGAATGCGTAAAGGAACATTATTACAATTATCAAATCGTACTAATATCAATTGTTTTCTGCTTATCAGTTCTAATATCCCTGAACTATACGGTCAATTAAGATGACACAAACAGAATCATCCGATCAGATCGATAACAACCTTTTGTAATTCACCTACAAATAACAGCTAAACTTATGTTAAATGTTATTAAAAGTTTTAACTATAACTTACCTTTTACTGTAAAAAACTCACTACTATTTCTAGATATAACATTTCGAACAAAAATACGTAATAAATACAGTCAACCCATTTAATGCTTTTATCAAATCTTGGACCAGATACGTAGGTAATATTGTCTGCATATGAAACGCGAACCTTTATCAGCTAAATGACCTTCATATTTGTTTAAACAATATTACATAAAAACTTAAAATTACTATTGAAGTAGAACCAAATAGATAGTAATATCAATTACCTAGATTTAACTATATCAAATATCAATAATAAATTGGAATATGATATATACAGAAAATCATCTCCCAAAAGCATCACCATCCCTTATAATTCTTACCACCCTATATCATATACATTAGCTGCTTTTAGATATTATTTCAACCGTGTTTATAATTATCCTTTAAATTCCATTAACAGAAATAAAGAATTTGATCACATACACAAATTAGCTTTTGAATCAAAAATCATCATCAACATTTGACTATCCTATTAATATTATTGAAAAGTTGGAATTAACATGTAATGCAGTTAGAGATCCTTTACTCATTCAAGAAAATTCAACCCAGGAAGGCTTCATATATAAAAGCATAGCTTATAACCCACAAATTTCTCCATATTTAATCAATTATCCAACTTCCAAGAAAGAAGATCACTCCTAGAGAAGAGTGGTATTTACTTAATTAACTGTACAAATTGTAGAGGCGGTTATGTTGATCGAACCTCGGATCATTATGACCCAAAACTATTTAGATTTATTTGACTTTATCTAAGTTTATTTTCAACCTTATTTATATGAACGTAAAAATTGTATAAATACGCACATTTCGCCTCCACTGGGAGCATCATCAGTGAACTACAAGAATTGAAATGTATGTGCTAACAAATTAAAATATTAAGGTTTACTTACATAAAATTTCTAAAATAAACGCACACTCGACGTTACATAACACGAATTCTCCGTTGACACCGAGCCGATTCGACCATATTTTATAAACTAAACTAGTTATATAAAAAGATATAACAGAAGTTGTGGAAGAAATTTGATTTTTAAATATATGAATATAACAGCTTCTCTTGAAAAAATGTGTTCTTCAGGATCTTTATTAATTTTATCTATATAATATTGTTCAGTTATATTCATTTTTCTCCCCTTATTACACTAAGACTTTCAACATTTTTAAAATCTATTTTATGCTCTGTACAAAGTTGATAACAATATACAGAGGAATTTGATCTGTTTTTATGTTTATTTATTCTACCGATTTTCTACCGGTCTGACCAACATAACCGCCCCTGCAATGTGCACAGTTAATTAAGTAAATACCACTCTTCTATAGTGATCTTATTTATTGGAAATTGGATAATTTATTAAATATGGAGAAATTGCTGGGATATAAGTTATGCTTTTATATATGAAGCCTTCCTGGGTTGAATTTTCTTGAATGTGTAAAGGATCTTTAACTGTATTACATTTTAATTCCAACTTTTCAAATAATATTAATAAGATAGTTAAATTTTAATGATGATTTTTGATTAAAAAGCTAATTTGTGTATGTGATTCAATTCTTTATTTCTGTTAATGGAATTTAAAGGATAATTATAAACACGGTTGAAATAATATATAAAAGCAGCTAATGTATGTGATATAGGGTGGTAAGAATCATAAGGGATACTGATGCGTTTGGAAGATGATTTTCTGTATATATCATATTCTAATTTATTATTGATATTTAATATAGTTAAATCTAGGTAATTGGTATTACTATTTGATTATACTTTAGTAGTAAATTTAAGTTTTTATGTGATATTGTTTAAATAAATGTGAAAGTCATTTTGCTGATTAAGGTTCGCGTTCCATATGCAGAAAACATCACCTACGTATCTGGTCCAAGATTTGATAAAAGCATTAAATGGGTTGACTGTATTTATTACGTATTTTTGTTCGATGTTATCTATGTATAAATAGACAAATTATTATTTTGCTAATAATTCTGATAATGGTAAACCCATAAAAAGACCGTCTAGAACTTTATAATATTGCTTGTTAAAGGCACAGAAAATTTTTTCTGTTATAAATTTTATATCAGACAAGACGTTTATTCACTAGGATCAAAGTGTCTTGAATAGATACATTAGTGTATAAACTGACAATATCAAATTTTTTCAGTAAAAGGTAAATTATAGTTAAAACTTTTAATAACCATTTAACATAAATTATCTAAGTTAATTGTAGGCGAATTATAAGAAGTTGTTATATGTCTATTATCGGATGTAATTTTAATTGACGGTATAGTTCAGGGATATTAGAACTGATGGGCAGAAAACAATTGATATTAGTACGATTTGATAATTGTAATAATGTTCCCTTACGCATTCAAGAAAATTCAACTCATATATAAAGGTTTCATATATAAAAGCATAACTTATAATCCAACAAGTTTAAAATTAAAAAACTTATTTCGAAAACATAAAATTTCATTGACCTATACCATCGATTTCTCAATATTTAATCAATATGGATTCAGCTTCAAAGAAATAAAACCACTCCTAGAGCAGAGTGGTATTTGCTTAACTAACTGTCAAAATTGTAGGGGCAGCTATGTTGGTCAGACTGGTAGACAACTTAAACATAGAGTAAATGAACATAAAAACAGATCAAATTCCCCTGTATATTGTCATCAACTTTCTACAGGGCATACACTAAAATTTAAAAACGTTGAAATGTTGTCTTACTGTAATAAGGGGAGAAAAATGGATATAACTGAACAATATTATATAGATCAAATTAATACAAATCCTGAAAAACACTTAATTAATGAACAAATCAATTTTCAAGAGTAGCTGTTATACACATATATTTAACAATCAAATTTCTCTCGCAACTTCTATTATATCTTTTTATAAAACCAGTTTAGTTTATAAAATATGTTCGAACCGGCGTTGACAATGGAGAATTCGTCTTATGTAACGTCGAGTGTTCCTTTATTTTAGAAATTTTATGTAATATTTTAATTTGTTAGCACTACATTTCAATGCTTGTAGTTCACTGATCATGCTCCCAATGGGGGCGAAACGTATGTATATATATATATATATATATATATATATATATA
>JAWQRM010000665.1:0-20591 GCA_033557675.1 Coptodactyla brooksi | reverse complement strand
GCTCTTACCAACTGAGCTATGCAGGGGTCCTCCCGCTCTTTGGAAAATCTTCCTCTTGTTTTACCTGTTCGCAACCAGAAGATTTTCCAAAGAGCGGGAGGACCCCTGCATAGCTCAGTTGGTAAGAGCATTGGCGTTAAACCAAAAGGTCGCAGGTTCAAATCCTGCTCAGAGGTCTATTTTTCTCTTGGATAATTAAAGTAATTATTTACTTATAATTCATATATGGACGAAATGTCCTAGGATTAACACCAATTTAATATGAACTAAAGTGGCCCTTAAATCTTACAAGGACTTAAAAAATACCATAATATATAGGGTGTTGTATTTAAAAATCTGAAGTTGGGTAGTTTTTAGAATAAACCGAACATCCTGTATATTCGAAAATAGTTTCAAATTGTGAAGAATTCGACGTCAGGCAACTTTTATTTGAAACTTGCAGTATATGCAGTTGCACTATTTTACTTTTATTGCTGCACTAGTTATTTATATTAACTGGATTATATTATTATTAACTTGATGTTTTTAAATAGAACAGCCCAATAATTTAATTTTAAATACCACTATTTTAAATACCAATCCTTATAAAAACTTAAAAAATGCTGATGTACAAGGAGTTTTATTTAAAAATCTGAAGTTGGGTAGTTTTTAGAATAAACCGAACACCTTATATATTTCTGAAATTCTGAAGAATATACTGCAACTTTTATTTAAAAAAATTTTTCTCGCAAGAACAGCAACAGTTGTAAAAAAAGTTTCCATTCGTACCTGTCATCTTTTTCCAAAAATGTACAATAACGCCACATTTTAAATGGTGCGATTTAAAACTGATTTATAATAATTAAAGTGGCCCTCAAGTCTTATAAGGACTTCAAAAATATCATAATATATAGGATGTTTGAAAACATTCCTGTATGTTTGAAAATAGTATCAAATTGTAAAGAATTCGATGTGATGAAACTTTTGAAACATTTTTTAAATTTGAAACATTTTTTTCTAGAAAAAACAATAAACAGTTCTATGAAAACTTTTGCATTCACGTAACTTTTTTTTCAAAAATACGAAATAACCTCCAAAAGGGTGCAATTTGGAACTAATGTATAATAACTAAAGTGGCCCTTAAATCTTACAAGGACTTGAAGAATACCATAATATACAGGGTGTTGCATTTAAAAATCTGAAGTTGGGTAGTTTTTATTTGATACGTTCTTTTTCAAAAGAGAGTAATAACCGAGTTTAAGAACGAAATACCCTCTTGCCCCATAAGACTGTATTTTTTTATAATAATACTTATAAGTCGAGAACCGTTTGTTTTAAACTTGTACTATCCTTATTGACAATTTTTTTTGTAGATTATAAAAATATATTTTGTTACATAGAGTTGTAAAAGATAAGCTTACATGAAGCTATTTAATGAAAGCTACTTTCCTCTTTTCGATCATTTTTGAGTGTTCTTCAATCACTGAAAAATCGATAGGGTAGTGTTTAAATTATTCACAAAAACTAGGAATAGTTTACCCCTTTTGGCCAACTGGTATATGTGTGATATGTGAATAGGAAGCTCTTCGAGAGAGATTTCCCTGGAAGGAATAAATACTTTTTCCCTCAATTTACAACCCTTATTACCCGCCCCAGGGGCTTCTAAGGCACGTATAGAAACATATACTTTCCTTGTTAGACGGGTTTCACTGTATTGTGAAAACCCTTCTATTCGTTAATGTGGCTTATAATAAAACATCAATTTTTCTTACAAATTAAATTAATTCTTTAGATACAAGTTTTCAAAATAAACCACCTAACGGGTAAATAAATAGTACTTGAACAACTTGAAACCGTAAAGAAGAATAAGGGAATTGATCAATGTGAAAATACAACTCCTGCTAACGTCGGACGTGCTCGCGAGCAACCTTTCCGTCAGAAAGAGGTCATTATCCAGCATAGCTAAAAACGCTCCTATGGTGACCGCGTGGTCTTCGTTCCACTCAAGATAAGTCATGTGTTGACCGAATTCCTCAGCACTGTAAGTATCGAAAAGGGTACGAGTTTCCGCCCAACAGGTGATGACGGCATCCATCCAATTGGTCAGGAGGATGTTGGCTTTCCTGGAAGCCGCGCGATTCTGCGTGTTCCTCAGTCCCTGTATGACCATCACTACCAGATGGGAGTGACTGTTCGGGTAATCGTAAGATTCTGTCGTTTCTACAAAAGAATCGGGTAAGCAACCCTTGTAATTCGTCATCAAGCCTTGCTCATCCATGTACGCAGCAGCGTATTCGCCATATTTACTTGCCATATCTGGAGGGTAGGCGTTGGCCCACAACGGCATCAGGTTGCTAATAAAATACAGCTTTCTTTGTCGACCCAGCTGTATATCGTAATCGTGCCATATGCCCTCTTGTTCATCCCATAAGACCTCGTGAATCGCTTTCAGTAAATCATCAGATTTACTTTGCCAAAATGTCCGCCGACTTCTGTTACTCAAGATATTGTAAATCCTCCCGATGTACACGAAATTCTTGTAAAGGTAAGCGTTTAAATCGACAGGAATGACTCTGGTGACGTTAAGGTCCATTAGGTCCGTACTCGTATTGCCCATATCGTCGAACAACCACCTGCTGGAAAAGTCCCATCCGCTTTCCGAAGCCGAATGGACCTCCTTGTAAAACATTTCCTTATTTTCCACTCCATCGGCTAAGTTCTCGTCTTTCTTGAAAGCTTCCGGTCTCGGTGAAGAACAGTCCACGATGTACCTGAACAAGGTGTGACCTTGGCCGTCTTTCGTGAGCGTGATGGACCTGTTGTAAAGCCAAAACGTCAACTCTTCATCAAGGTATTTGACATTCTGCTGCAGCCATTCGTAGTTCTTCGTCTTTAGATAGTAATTGTACGCCATGAGCGTCAAAAATGGCGGATTCGACCTCTGGGTGTAGTACACCCTGTTCCCCTTCGGAACGTAACCGAACTGGGCCACCATCGAGATCAAATTATCCAAAATAGCTGAAAAAAGAGTGGATTAGGACTGTTCTAATGAGATGACGCATTAAACCTGAGTACCTTTCGCGGTTTGGTACATTTCGCATAAAAGGAAGCCATTTACTACCCAATATGTTTCCCAGTAGAAAGCCTCTTTCGCTGTTTTATGCCTTTTGATGAAACCACTCGCCGAACGGATGGAATATCGATTTCTGTGCTGGAGGGTCTCATTCGTTCCCTTCGTCGCCAGCGTTGGGAGCAGATTCGTCAGATAGTTGATGAAGGTTGCTAAATTTCTGAAAAATAAATTTTAAACACATAATTTTCAAACATATCATATCTCCCATAATAATTATCACTAATTCATACGTGGTAGACGTGGTTTTTATGGTAGTACTTCTTATAAACCTGACCATGAACCCTCAATTGAAATAACTCTACATAAGTGCAGAGTAGAAAAATTACAAGTTTAACTCCGATGCTTTGAATTTTTGAATTTTGAAAAACCAGCCAACTTCATTCTAAACCACATATGCATTATATATTCTGACAGCCGACATTGCAAAGTTTATGTGTGCAAGTTGTATGGAAAAAAGTTTCAGATGAAAATTGTTCAGTTAAAAGGGGTTACTTTTGAATGACATGTCATAAAGATGGTTACTTTTAGCCAAAACATTATTTCAAGGTCACTTTAATGGTAACTTCTTTTTCAAATGGCAATTCTATATTTTTTATGGATCCTTGTAGATCTTCAAAAAATAAACATTTTTTATTTAAACGGTTTTCTTATTAGACGTTTTGCTGCAAAATTAAAGTGCTGCAAAGCACATTTTGTTTAAAACTAATAACAATCCTTCTACCTAATCGAAAAAAATACCTCTGTAAAAAATGTTTCCTTAAAGAAAAAATTTAAAAAAAAATTGAAAAATTAATTGTTTACTCATTCCTATTGATCAAGTGAAAATAAACAAAATTGTCAATGTATAAAACACACTTCAAAATATAATGATTGTCATTCAGGCTTACTTATTCAAGTGCAAACTTCAACCTAAAATTTAAAAAAAAACTAAAATTAAAAGTGTCACGTTTTCAAACTTTTAGCAAAAACCGAACCATAAACCCCCAAGTGAAATGACTTTATATATCTACAAAATAGAAAAATTACAAATTCAACTTTGATGGCTTAAATTTTTGAATTTTGAAAAACCAACCAACTTCATTCTAAACCACAATATCATACATCACATATTCTGACAGCTAACATTCTAAAGTTTATGTGAAAAATATTTTGTTCTGTTCTGTGTAATCTGTTTTCTTTTTGTACTTTATGAAACATGGAGAATCAAAAAGAGCATTTTCGGCACATTTTGCTTTTTTATTATAAAAAAGGTAAAAATGACCTGTATGGAGAAGGCGCATTGACAGAACGCCAGTGTCAAAACTGGTTTGCAAAATTTTTTGCAAAACTGCATGATTTTGTGGAAGTTAGCAAAATTTTTGGGAGCTCTTTTCAAAATTTTTGGGAGGATATCACGATCAATTATAAAGTGTACTGTCATCAACTGGACAAATAAATTGCATGGTTTTTTGCAAACTGGTTTGCAATTTTTTTGCAAAAATTTGCAACATTTTTTGGAAGTTTGCAAAATGTTTGGGAGCTCTTTTCAAAATTTTTGGGATAATACCATGATCAATTCTAAAGTGTACTGTTATCAACTGGACAAATAAATTGCATGATTTTTTGCGCAATTTTTGCAAAAGTTTGCAAAGTTTTTTGCAAGTTTGAAAAATTTTTGAGAACTCTTTCCAAAATTTTTGAGAAAATATCATGATCAATTCTAAAGTGTACTGTTATCAACTGGACAAATAAATTGCATGGCTTTTTGCAAAAAGTTTGCAAAACTTTTTGTAAAAGTTTGATCCAAGTCATTTTTGACGACTTCAAAGAGCTCTTTGAAGCCGTCAAAAATGACTTGGATCATTTGCTTTTGCCAGCAAGAATCAGAAGAAAGATGGCAAAAGATGTTGGGCCAAAATGGTGAATATGTAATTTCATAAAATATTTATACTCTCTAAGAAGAGTGCCTTCATTTTCACAAAAAAAAAGAAATTTTTTCCTGAAACAACAAGGAACAACCTTTCCGAACAACCTGATATAAATAAAACATTTTGATATTTAAAGGAATGTAGTATTTAAAAAAATAATAACTTTTGTTTTAAAATACAAATATTAAATTGGTGTACTAAATTTGAGAATCAAAAACAGCATTTTCGGCACATCTTGGTTTTTTTATTATAAAAAGTTCAAGCGAAAAAAGAATTAGTCGATCTGTATGGAGAAGATGTAAAGACAGAATGTCAGTGTCAAAGCTGGTTTGCAAAATTTTTTGCAAAAGTTTGCAAAATATTTTGCAAACTTGCAAAATATTTTGCACGTTTGCAAAATTTTTGGGCACTCTTTTCAGAATTTTTAGGAGAATACCAGAATCAATTTTAAAGTGTACTGTCATCAACTGGACAAATTGCATGATTTTTTCAAGTAAACAAAGCTTAATATTGCTTATTTCTGCTTTACCGATTTTGGTCTTCACAGACCATCATCAGAAGTGCTATAATGAAACAAAGCTTACAATTTAATATGTCATATACTAAAATTATTTGTTTTGTGACGTAATGTATATCTTGAGGTTATATAACAGATAAAATAAAATAAAATTCAAATTCAACGACTAATTCCAAATAAATATTCTCAAAATTAACTTAAAAACTTAAAACTAAAACTAAAAATCTATGAAATAAAAAAGAAAAGAATCGGATAAAAACAATATTAAAAAGAATGTAGATTCCGTAAAGTAAGTGAGATGTTCTACAAAGTGATATAATATAATAAGATCATTAAAAACAATTTTTTTTTAACATTTAATAAATTAAAATGCAAAATTTCCAAAATTAAAAATCAAAAATCAATATTTGCCCTCCTTTCTGAGAAAGGCAAGATCTTTAAGTT
Organism: Coptodactyla brooksi; assembly: GCA_033557675.1. Lineage (NCBI taxonomy): Eukaryota > Metazoa > Arthropoda > Insecta > Coleoptera > Scarabaeidae > Coptodactyla > Coptodactyla brooksi. Next base: position 14,611 of record JAWQRM010000665.1, on the reverse strand, counting down.
GAAAACTGAAGAAAGTATATTAAAATTAGTCAATAAATAGATAATAAAAAAATAATAATAATAAAAACTAATATTAAAGCTACAACATGGATGAATTACATGATGTTATGTTAAATTCTACGAAAGACTACTATGATTAAAATATGGTTAGAAATTTGAAGATTATGCATTTAAATGGTAGAAGTATAAGAAATAAATTAGAGGAGATAGAGAAAATTATAACTACAATGTAATGATTATTGCTGAAACATGGCTTTGTGAAGCAGAAGAAAAACACTTTTCACATTCTATATCAAAGATTTAACCATAACAAAAATGAACTTTTGGAACAACAATACGTTGGAATCTGAAATGAAGTAACCAACGAAAGAAGAAAACTAAAGGAGAACCACTGGAATAGGAAATTTATGCAATGCCAAGGAAACAGCAAAGAAAACTGGAATTACAAAAATCAAATGTCAAAAAACAATTCCACAGGCAACAATAAGATTCAAATTTCTGTGAATACCAAGGATTCCATTGGGGATAAAGAAGCAGCTGACTTATTTAATAAATATTATGTAGAAACAACTGATAAAATAATCCCCATGAGCAATAATATAAATCCTATCACACCTAAAATAATACAGAAAACCTTCGAACTAATAAGCACCACAGAAGAAGAAGTCAAAAAAATGATCCAACAAAAAGAAGATAAAATTTCTCCTTTCATGGTAAAAACCTCACCAACCTACTAAACCTATCGATAACTTTTGGAAAAGTACCACAAAGGATTAGGATAGGAAAAGGAACTCCAATACATAAAGCAGGGCCAGAAGATGACATAAAGAACTATAGACCAATTTGCAATATTCCAACGTTCTCGAAAATTCTGGAAAAATTAATAAAAAACAGAATAGCAAGTTTCTTAGAAGACAATTGTTTTGTCTATGGTGGTCAATATGGATTCTGAAAAAAAAACTAACACCAAAATAGCAATTGTTGATGCTGTAACGATTATGTAAAGGACCATAGATAACAAAAAAAGGTGCAGCAGCATTATCCATTAACTTACAAAAAACTTGACACCATTGAATGTGATATGCTGAAAAATTCATTGAAAGAAAATAGAAAGCACACTGTCATTAATGGTAAACATAGCACTACAAGAATGATCAAAAGAGGAGTACCACAAGGTTCGACACCATAACCACTACTTTTCATAATTTTTATTAATGATCCTGGTTCCTTTAATCTCCAAGCCAAACTCACATTGTTCGCAGATAATGCCACACTACTACACTGCACAGAAAACTTAGAAGAACTATATGAGAAGGTGGACCAAGATCTGAACATAATGAAGGAATATTTTGATTTCAAGGGATTGTTGTTAAATGTATCAAAGACCAAGTACCTAATACTCAACACAAATCTGCAAACAAACAATTTTCCTAGGAATGAATATGAATGAGAAATTGACATGGACAGATCATATTCAGCATATTCTCAAAAAAAATATCTCCAATGATAGGCATCTTGAAAAACAGAGTTGAATACATATCCACAAAAAATAAGCAAATGTTGTATTTCTGAAATATCAACGTGACATATGTGCCAATAATTTGGCACATATAGTCATATGACTATATAGTCATTGTCATAGTCATTTAAAATTTATATTTACACCATACTTATTACTTCCCTGAAGTGATTCTATGACTTTTTGAGAACTTAAAATTGAAATAAATAATTAATTTTTTTTGAAACTTCTAAAATTAAGTTCAACCTTAAAATTAAAAGGTTTAAGGTTAAATTTAATTTTAGAATTTTTTTAAATTATCCTTAAAATAAAGTAATAATGAATACAAGTTTGAAAATCTTTCAAGTCTTCTTTTATGTGACATAAGTAAGTGAGGATTTAACTAAATAACTAAACTCACCTATCATTAAAACCCTTCGATACATTCTTGATAGTTGTATCCGGTAATGTCCATTGTTCGTAATCAACATTATCTTCTTCTTCTCCGAAATATTCGGACACGAAAGATTCAATCTTTTCGCTGATCTCGTCGTCACCTCCGGACAAATCTGTTGCGTTTTCTGTCAACCTTTTGAACGCGAACATTGCTATTTCGGGTTCAACAAGCAGTTTCATGTCGACGAACTCTTCGGTGATTGCGTGTTGAATCGCTTGGTACATTTCTCCCGTGCAGTAGATCACACTTTTGCAAGGATCTTCCAATCGTGCAAAATTTAATAAGCATACAAGGACTGTAAGCGACGTCAGCACATTTTCTTTCGTGAACGTCATTTTTCGACGGCTCGTTCAATCTTCGAACGTCACCAGACAAGGCAACGCAAAACTTCATTATGACAATGTGTGACGCATAAATCGGGTGGAGGCGCCGGAACACCCGTACCTCCACCGCAACACTAACACTGCTACAAGACTTCCTCCCTTGGACAATGTCACTGTGGATTACACAAAGGGCCCGGGCACCAACCCGCAACAGTGGGGAAAGGGGTGAATCCTAAAGAGATACCCTGTATTTGTAACCCACCTATACAGGGTGATTCGCATAAGAACCAACACAGAGCAAGAGCGTGCAAGGAAAGCTAAAATATAATGATTTAACCAAATTTACCTCTATACCAAGTTGTACCCCTGAGAAATTATAGCCCTTCAAAGTGAGGTTAAAAATTTAACTAATAATTAATATCTCAATAATACTTCAACTTAGGAAACCCAAATTTGGCAGACGTTCTGAGTGTACTAAGGGCATTTATGTTTTTGTAAATAGAAGTCAATTCAACAGTTAGCCGTAAAGTTATATGTTAAATTTAAAAGTCAGCAAAAAGTGTCAATAAAAATAATTCAATAGGAAAAGAAACAACTTAAACTACAGAAACAAAAATTTGCTACCGATAATGTGTAGAAATTGTAAATAAGACCCAATCGGTAACGGGTACACAACATTGCACATCAACAACCGTAAACAAAGCAAATAAAAGTCGTTTTGCATGCGAACCACCTCTAAACCTCTCGCAATCAACGAGTTTGTAAGTATGTTAACTCTACCTATCAGGTTAATCAATGATTTACAAGTTTTAGCAACGGTAAAGTTAAAATTAAGCTTTATAATGAATCAAACGGAAAAGTAAGATTAATCTCGTTAGATAAAATTAAAAAATATGTGGAGGACAACAAGGAAATTAACTCTCTTGAACAATAATCAGGTAAGTTACGAAAACAGGCATTCGAATTCGAATATATAGAAAGAATATATAGAAAATACTTTTGCCATCTGACAAAAGTATCAGTGAAAAAATCGTTTTACTGGTAAACTAATAGATAAATTAACTGTATTTTAAAATAAAAAGGAAGTCACCACTACGCCAAAATATGGAAAAAGGATGTTCGAGACACGTTTAGCTAACCAAACTAGCATCATCAAAAGCAATGAAGGACTGGAGGAATTTTTCATTGCTCCTAATGAAAGACTCCTCACCCAACCCAACCCGACGCACGTTTCGAGTAAACAAGTAAGCATCATCAGGAGCGATGAAAGACTCCTTCGGTTTTTCATTGCTCCTGATGATGCTACTTTGGTTAGCGAAACGTGCATCGAGAGCATCCTTTTTCATTTTGGCGTAGTGGTGACTTCGTTTTTACTTTGTTACAAAGCCAAAGGTTTGGAACCCTCAATCATAACTGTATTTTATGGGAATGCTATTCAACAAAATAATAACTCCATTGATGGTATGCGCAAACCCATATGGGCCATTTAGTGCTATTAGAGGTCTGCTGATGATCAACCCATGCATTATTTCTAATGGAGATAAAATCAATTTTTGCTGAACTTTCGGCACCTAAATTATTAAAAAAGTGTCTGGGTAAAAAAAACTCAAGATGTTAATGCGTCTTTCAACTCTACTATTTGGAAATACTGTCCTAAAACATCCGGTTCTTCCAAAATTGTAGCTGATATAGCAGTAAATGAGGCAGTGGTTATTTTTAATGAAAGAATGGCTGGTAGAATAAGTTTAATGAAATGCCTTGGTTTTAACATTGGTTATTTCTCTACTACCTCTGAACTAAAAGCTATGAACTAAAAGTTTATTAATCTAGAAGATACTACATATGGGGCAGGAGCATTTTAAATGATTATATTTTAAATAAAGAACTTTTTTATCTTTAAATTCGATTTTCTCAGTTTCTAATTATCATAATTACCTGCAAGATTAAAAGAAAAGTATTGGGTACAGAGCAAAAAAATTTCGAGGAGTATGTTCTACTGATGGATTTGCATTCTTTGAACCTCAATTATTTTAATGTGAGCAATACATTTAAAAATACAGCATAATACATATATCAAAATCTTTACAAATTTCAATTTTTCTTTTTGAATTTTTTAAAAATACTAAAATATGAAATATCTTTAAGATTTTAGGTTCACAGTATAAAGGTAATATTAAGCTTTAATTTGAGAAAAGAATTTATGTCTTACTATATATCTTTCAAAGGTTATCTTGCGGGAAACAAGAGGTAAGTGAATTTATTTTTTCAAATTGTATGTTAATATTTAATGTTATTTAAAAAATATATAAATTTAAACTGCAAATATAATACCACATTTTAAAAGTTTATACATTAATAAAGAAACTCAAAGTTTCAATTTAAAGTAAGCAAAACTTGACTCGAAAGGTACTATGCACCTCACTGTTGACATTTACATTTTTTATTATTGTACACGTAATTTTGGTTCGATTTCGTTGCGGTTTGTTATAAAATGTTCCTAACACCCCAAATAATTTTTTAAAAATACTTTTTGAAAAATCGATTTTTTGAAGGTATAAAGGTTATAAATTACAATAGTTTTACCTTTGTATCAGGAAAAATCAAATGACACAAAGAACAAAACTGAAATTAAATTAAAGAACACAGAATTATACGTAATGAAAGCGCATAATATAGTTCCTAATTAATAAGGGTAATTAATTATTTTACCTTCTATTTTGTTAGAAAGCCCAATAACTGTAATATTGTCGGCTATCAAGCAGCTCCAAACTAGCAGCTCTTGTACAGCAAGAAAGAACCCCTTCACTATCTCTCTTAGGACTAAATCAGCTCACCAGAGAGCGCTGTTAAACCCACGCATACGTGGTGACTTTGAAATTCTAGTCATTTGTTCAGCAGTTTATATTAAGGAACTTTTTGGAAAATATGTACAGTACGCATCACGCAAAACTTGGCATAGGGAGAGCGATAAAATTGGCAACAGGGTACTCGCGACCAGCAAGTAGCTGTCCTTCCGCCAGGCAGCGCCATGCTGTCTAGGCATTTACAAAGCTTTTAAAAAAATTCAAGGGGAAATAAAACTGTTCTTTCAATTTTGTTAGTATGTTTATCGCTGATGTAACAAACAAATCTAATTTTATAAAAGGAAACTAAAAAAATATTCTAAAAGAATATCGATCGTAGAAATTGCTTCTAACATTAGAAACCATTTCTGGTGTGATTCTGATTGCTGTTTCTACCCATATTCCCTTAACAGCGGCCCTGACCCTATCCTGCGTTCAAACTTTGTGACGTGGTGGGTAAAAGGACGAACGCAAAGATCCGTTAATCCAAAATCATTGTTTGACGTTTATTAAATGTCGCGGTGGTGCGTCATCGATAGGGGATTTATTCTCTAGCGTTATCCCCTATCTAATTTATTCTCCCGTCAAGTAGTGGTTCCTGTACGTTCTAGTAAAATGACGGTGTATCTATATTAGTGAGTGTGTGCGTCTTATATTGACTAAAAAAAGGGACGAAATCGTCATGAAAATAAACAAATTGTGCTTTTGTGTCCCCATTATCCATTCGGTTTATCAATTGTCATTAAAAATAGACCGGTATTGAAAGCTTTTCTAAGAGATATTTAATAATAATACTAACTTTATTGATCCAAAAGATCCCAATGGACATAGAATTGAAATAAACTACTTTTTTGCGGTGTTATTAGCGCCGCTTGTATACTAATTATTAAGGTGACAGAGCTCCTACCTCAGCACCCTTCAGTAGGCGACGTTTAGCGTTTATTAGTTACAGCATTCTCCATCTACTAATGACTGTGTTTCCACGATAACTGCGCTTTACGCATCATGCCGCACATCCCTTTCGGGCAGCGTCAAATACATTATACTCTTAGCTTTTATTACGTTACTTCTATTATTTCGTTTTCTAACTTCCTTACGATAGTGATTTCGGTTAATTACCTACAGTATACATATATTGGGTCAGAGTTACAATGTTGTTACAATTTCAGTTTCTTTTATTTCCTATCCTAATCCTTCATCGGGCTCAATATATACCTATATTTCTGTGGCTTTTCCCACTTTATTAATCATTATTCATTGTTAGTATCTCAAAACTTGTCTTAAAAAATATAATAATCTATGCGATCTTTGTCACAACACATCACCCCACTTAAGAATTATTTATCTTCTCTTGAAACACTTGTTTTTAATCTAATACCCTGTTTAATTTGAAACTGAAGCTATATCAACCAACTTAACCCTAATCTAACATAATGTGATGTGTTTTTTCTTCCGACTTTTACCGTACTGGAAAATACATGTTGGAAACTAAAACAATATTGTAAAATAATATCGATCGTAGAAATTGCTTCTAACATTAGAAAGCATTTCAGGTGTGACTCTGATGGCTGCTTCTACCTATATTCCCTTAATATCGGCCCTGGCCTTATCCCTCTTACAACTAACTCAGCTCTCCAGAGAGCTGTCAGCTACCAGCAGGCAGCTGTCCGTCCGCCAGGCAGCGCCATGCTGTCTAGGCATTTACAAAGCCTTAAAGAAATTCAAGGGGAAATAAAACTGTTTTCTTTCAATTTTGTTAGTATGTTTATCGCTGATTACGTAACAAACAAATCTAATTTTATAAAAGAAGACTAAAACAATATGGGTAAAAGGACGAACGCAAAGATCCGTTGATCCAAAATCTATGTTTGACGTTTATTAAATGTCACGGTGGTGCGTCATCGATAGGGAATTTATTCTCTAGCGTTATCATTTCTCTGTTATATTCAAAATTTCCAGCAACCCGTATACATGGCTTAAGAACACTTGCCCTTGAAACAAAAACGCACCATGTCGCAATCGCGAAACTTCCTTAACTGTATCGTTGGCCAAACATGATCACAAAAATTATGCTAATGGTAAGCTGCTACGCCAAACTGGTGTCGAACTCGTGTCACACGTGCGAGAACGACGTCTTCTGCTATGGAGACATATTGCACGTCGTCCAGATGTCCGGTCTGTACCACGACTCGAAGCAGTTCATCGACATGAAGATGCTGAAGTCCGCGACGACCATCAAGAAGGAATTCGAGGAGATGATGAAGAGGACCGAGTACAAACCCTCCGAGAAGGACGTGAGGGAATTTGTCGACAGTTCGTTCGGCATGGACGACCTTCAACCCTGGACACCTCCGGACTTTAAGAGAAAACCGAAGTTCATGCAAGGTATTTACAATAGGGACGTGTACAGGTTCGCGAAGAAGCTCGTGTCGATATGGCCGCAATTGGGGAGAAAGTTGAACGATGACGTTTTGAGGCACAACGATCGATACTCCTACATACCGCTCCCGAATGGAATGATAGTGCCCGGAGGTAGATTCAGGGAATGCTACTACTGGGACACTTACTGGGTTGTCAATGGACTGCTGCTGTGCGAGATGCACAATACTGTTAGAGGTACGTGTCGGGATCATTTTGTCGATCGTTTGTTGACGTTAGCTGTCGATTTTCCCAATTGTGCATAAGTTTGTTTATCACTCTTTCAGGCATACTGGAGAACTTCATAACGATGGTAAGGCGATGGGGTTACGTTCCGAACGGTAACCGCATCTACTACCTTACAAAATCACAGCCGCCGTTGCTCACTCCCATGGTCTACAACTACTTCAAGGTGACGCAGGACAGGCCGTTCTTACGCCAAATCGTGGACACCCTCGAGTACGAGCTGCAATTCTGGCTGACGAGGCGATTCGTCAACATCAAGAAGGGAGACAAGACCTACCTGATGTGTCACTACAACGCGACAACGTTCAGCCCGAGGCCGGAGGCGTACAAGGAGGACCTGGAGGCCGCGAAGTACGCGAGGACGGTCAGCAAGGAGGCGTTCTACGGGAACATGCAGAGCGGAGCGGAGAGCGGTTGGGATTTCAGCTCGAGGTGGATCTTCGACGAGTACGGACATCCCGGAGACGACCTGAGCAAGACCGAGCCGAGCAGGGTGGTCCCGGCCGATTTGAACTCGTTCCTGTACTTGAGCTTCAAGTGCCTGTCGGAGTTGTACTTCGCCGTTGATAATAGGACCAAAGGAAAATTGTGGGAAGAGAAAGCGGAGGAGATGAAGGAAGCCATAAACGCCGTCTTGTGGAACGAGACGGACCACATCTGGTACGATTACGATCTGAAGCTGGAAAAGCACAGGAGGTTCTTCTTCGCCAGCAACTTAACCCCTCTGTGGGTAAGAGCTTACGATGAAAGGGAAAGTTTAAGGTACGGTGCCTGGGGCTTGCAATACATCAAAAGGCACGAGCTCAGCAACCACTTTGCTGCGGGCATTCCTGTGTCTATGCACAGGACTAAACAGCAATGGGACTTCCCGAACGCCTGGCCACCATTGCAGGCAATCATCATTCAAGGATTGCACAGGACGGGCCACCCAGAGGCCAAGGATTACGCGGCCGACCTGGCCATCCGTTGGATCCGGGCGAACATGAAGGGATTACGGAAGACGGGTGTGATGCACGAAAAGTACAACGTTCTGAAGGCAGGGAAGAGCGGGGCAGGCGGGGAATACGAAGGACAATCGGGATTCGGTTGGACGAACGGCGTTTGCTTGGAGTTGATTAATTCGTATTTCACTTTCCATTCGCGCTACAATTTTGACATATTCCCCCTGTCCATGGCTGCCGTCTGCATAGCTGGCTACTTCTTCGGTTCCCCCGTCAAGTAGTGATTCCCGTACGTTCCAGTAAAATGACGGTGTATCTATGTTAGTGAGTGTGTGAGTCTTATATTGATTAGGTGTCATGTTGTTGTTTTGCTAAATCCCGGACCTTCAATTAGAAATTAGGGATAAACAGGGTCTTCATAAAATAGGGACGAAATCGTTATAAAAATAAACAAATTGTGCTTTTGTGTCCGCATTATCCATTGGGTTTATTCAATTGTCAATAAAAATAGACAAGTATTGAAAGCTGACTCTCCTGTTTGGGGGATTTGTTTTCTAAGAGATATTTAATAATGATACTAACTTTATTGATAAAAAAAACAACTTTTTTGTGGTGTTATTAGTGCCGCTTATATACTAATTATGAAGGTGACTGAGCTGCTACCTCAGCACCCTTCAGTCGGTCACGCTTAGTATTTATTGTTTACCCCATTCTCGACCTACTAATAACTTCCACGATAATAACTGTGCTTTACGCATCATGCCGCACATCCCTTTCGGGCAGCGTCAAATACATTATACTCTTAACTTCTATTACGTTACTTGCAGTATACATATATTGGGTCAGAGTTGCAATGTTGTTACAATTTCAGTTTCTCTTGTACCTAACCTACTTTCCTATCCTAATCCTTAATCGCGCTCAATATATACCTATATCTCTGCGGATTTTCCCACTTTATTAATCATTATTCATTGTAAGCATCTCATAACTTGTCTTGAAATATATAATAATCTATGCGACCTTTGCCACAGCACATTACCCGACTTAATAAATATAATTAAGTTAAATTATATCTTCTCTTGATATTAAATTGATGTTAATCCTAGGACATTTCGTCCATATATGAATTATAACTTCTCTTTAATGAATTATAACCTATATCTTCTCTTGAACTAACCTAATCTAACCTAATGTCATGTGTTTTTTCTTCAGACTTATACCGTGTTGGAAAATACATCTTGTCCCATAGGGGTATCGCATTAACGTCCGATTGGTTGACGAGTCGGGTGATCCCGGAGATCGCACGACAATTAGCCGTTTTTACAACCGCCGAAAGGGTTCAAATTATCAAATGGCATTTGAAAGGCAATTCTTCGGTAGAAGTTGTAAACTTATTCGCAGTTGCTTTCGAAAATCGTCTAATTACAACGCGCCGAACAATATTGCGTTTTGTCAATGTGTTCGAAACGATAGTTTGTGCGACAGGTTGTCGGCAATGCCACTTGAAATTTGAATGAGCTCATAATAAAAATTATTTAAGCTCACCAAACTATTACTCCGGAAATGCTCTCCAGAGTAAGGATAAATTTCTACGACAGGTTGGGGTATTGTTTAGTGAAATAGGAGGCATTTCTAAATTAGGAGGACTCTTTCATTTAGTTCATTTTAAATATTATTAGAATTATTTTATTTTATTAAGATAAAATAAAATAATAAAGAATTATGTCCAAATATGTCTAAATGTCTAAATATGTCTAAGCGTATATTAAGTGACATTTTATTTTAGTAAGAATAAAGTTTTTGTTTGTCCGTCGAACTTAAAGTTCGAAAAGAGATGAAGAAACATTTATTGCTAGTTAAAAAATAAGTGTACGTAAGACGATGTTAACCAGACACGGCAGCTGGTGAGGTAGAGGAGGGGAAGAAAGATTTTCCCATACGGTATATGCATATTGGTACAAAAAAATCCGTCTTTTGACAACACGTACAATCTAATTGAATCTTCCATCCCCGAGGGGTACGCAGAAAATTCTAGGGGGTACGTCACATTTCTCTTCAAAATACCTTATATCCTCTAGCACGCATAAAATTTTTGGCGAATTTTTATTTTTTACCCTTATTTTTGAAAAAACAATATATATATATATATATATATATGTATACAGGGTGAGTCGGGAGGAATGGGCCAATCTTTAGGAGTATATCCTAAATGTAAAAATAACCTAAAAAACCCAAATGTTGTTATCCAATTTTGTTTTCTTTTCAAGTTATAGCGTCATTATAAAAATCCATACTATTGTTGTAAATTTAGATTTCCTATATAAATAGTTCTATTTTCGCATATTTTTACTATATAAGATGTAACTTACATTAGTACATTACCAAAGAGCTAAATAGCTGAAAAGTGTTATAAAATGGCACACATTTACTCAAATTTTAAATGTGCAAATATGCTGTTTATTTATGGTTTTTAATGGTTTTTGTATTGAGGGTAATCTTGTTTAAGCTATAGTAACTCAAAAAATATAATTTAAACAATTCGAAAAATATCATAATAATTTATTTATTATGACTGATTAACTTAAAATGAAACTTGTATGATAAAAAGCGTGATTTTAATTTGAAAGCTCTTTAAAATATACTTTTATTATTATAAAAATATTTATTTATTATTTTATACATTATTTATTATTATTATATTATTTCCGAATTTTATTCATCGCTGCTACTATCTCCTAGTTGTATTACTAATCCTGGGGGCTCTTCTTGTTCAAGAACTACTTCCCCGTTCCACCATTCTCTTGTATCACCTATTTCGTGTGGTTTATGGTGTTCTGCTACATTTCAGGTGTATCACAGTCCAGGGCTTCTTTCCACACAGCTAGGCACTTCGCTGTTTCATAACCATCTCGCCCCATATGGTTATTGTAGTAGTTTTTTGCAATCCCCAGATATTCTGTTAGATCAAAAATACAACAATAGGGAGGCAGCCTTAAAACTTTGTGACCGTACTTAGCTGGAAGTTGGTCTGCAACATAAGTTTTCGCAGGCTAGTCATTTGCCACAAGTACCAATAATCCTTTTTTGAATATGTCATTGTTACAGTTGATGTTACGCTGCTGTAACCAATTTACAATTTCGGTCTTTCTCCAACTAGATTTAGTAGTTTATCTGCCAAGTAGTTTATCTGGTATTATCCATAACAATCACCGATGGCTCTTTCTTGGATTTTTTAGAAGTGCCTCTTCAATCCAGTGCAAAAATTCTGTTGGTTCATTTCTCCATGATAATCAGGATCTTTCGCTTATATATATATATATATATATACATATATATATATATATATACATATATATATATATATATATATATATATACGTATAAACGGTCATTGATCGACCCGATCTATATATTACCCTTCCCTTGTGAAGCCCGAAACGACATTGGTGATCATGCTAGTGACCTTATATACGAAATATTTGGTGGGCTTGATAATAACCCCCTTGGTAATACCACGTATCCATGTTACAAATGTTGCAAATGGTTAAGAAGGTTGCTAGCAAAAAAGTATATTCCACTCATTCTATTGCAATTGCCGGGTGGTAGCGCGCCCCAAAGATACCTCGGGCTACACAACGTACCGTTTATGCGTTATTCAAAAGCCCGTAACTTAGGCTTTTTGGTTATGGTTTAGGAAGAGAGTTAGCTAAAGTCTTTCTTGCAAATTTGTTTTATTTCATATCTAAGACAATTATTTTGGGTTTAATTTAGGCTAATTTTGCGTATAAATCATTTAATACACTGTAATCTTGTATGTACTCACTTGTTTTATGATATTAAGATTTAATTTCCCTTTTTTACTGTATATTTAAGATTAAGCTCGTTTAGCTTAACCTCACTTCCTTTTGTTTCAATATTTAAAGCTTGTAATCGCTATTACATTCTGAAATCAACGTATACGAGGTTTATCCTGATCAGTGAAGTTTGCCATACTTACACACTCGTTGATTGCTAGTTTCTATACACTTTGTTTATTTATATTTGGGAGCACTATTACGCGCTCTATACCAGTCAGAAATTTAACGAACTTATACAACCTTGGTGCTTTCTACCGAAAGCATACTGGCTTCATCATCTGTCGATAAGCCGTTGTATTGGAAATATTCAAACATTGAATCATATTGTTTCAGATAATTACTTTTGTAATTTTATATTTGAACATTATATGTACATAATTATCGTTGGTTTTCAATTCATATAGTTTATGTTTCTATTAAATTGATGTCAATCCTAGGACATTTCGTCCATATATGAATTGTAAGTAAATAATTACTTTAATTATCCAAGAGAAACATTCGTTTATGTTTCTCTTGGAAGAAACATCAACGAACCTCTTGGAAGAAAAGGTTGTCCACGAGAACGGAGTAGAATACAATACTGTTGCGCTCAACCCTTATATCCTTTTTGGACTCACCTCGTCTTCACTGTTGCGGGCCGGTGCCTGTCGTACTCTGTGCAGTCTGGATGCTGACATTCTCCAAGGGAGAAAGTCCTGTGTTTGTGTTCGAAATCAGGGAATACCTGAAGAAAATAGTCTTGCTAAAGAATAACAAGACTATTTTGTTGATTTTTAATTTTTTTTTTCCAAATTTGATCAACACTTTTATAGGGGAAATATAGGGGAAATCGCTCTCCTTTATTTAGCTTCGTACATTTTTAAACTCTTCAGCAAAAAGTGGTAACGGTTATCGGGCGCTTGGTTTTTCGATTGCAAATCCAAAATCCGCACCGCTCGACAAAAATCCGCTTCGCAAAAAAATATGCTGAATATTTTCCACGTCTGTTGATTTTAGGAATTTCGTCTCCACCGACGGAGTATTTATTTAGCTACTTCACGTCATGTTTGCCACACGTACAAGGATTGATTTAAACATGGTCGGGAATTTGACGAGCGAGTGTAACGTTATAATTAAACGTTTACGTTTAAAAATGTTACGTCACATTTTTGGCGAATAGAAGTGTGACTTGTATTGAGAAAACCGAAACACTGGCACACTGTTCTGAGGCTAAACTGCACTCTAAAGTACACAAATTGATGTAATGATGGTTGAAAACCTTGAAAACAAGTTTCTTGTTTCCTAACTCCGAAAAAGTATAATGACCTTTCATTCGTTGGATCGATTATAATCTGAAGGTAAGTTGTAAGTTGTGGAGCGCTTTTGCTTCCATCGAGGGTTCGTCACAAGTATTTTTCTGCTAAGCGGTCATTTCTTGTGTTATTTCCTTAGGTTCTTTATTTTTGGCTTCCTGCCTCCATCTTTCAATTCATTCTGAATAATCTCTTCTTAACTTAACGCCACTTATATACTAATCATTAAGGTGATTGAACTGCCACCTCAGCACCTTGCAGTGGGTCACGGTTACAGCAGATATGTCCTCAAATTATTAATCAACTCACAAGGAGATACCGCCAACTGCGAAATACAAATTTGAATGAGTTATAGTTCATTCGATAGGAGAGGTCGAGGGTACAAAAAGTGTAAAAGGGTTTGGGTGAATGGGCCTTCGTTTCTGAGAAATTTGCGTGTAAAGTTGAGTATTCAACCAGCTGTCTGGTAAGTATCTTTGATAGCTTTCAGTAAGCGCGAAGCGCTGTGGCTAAGTCGCTTAAGGTGCGCTGTCTTTATTTTGTCGCCTGGCGCGAGTCAGTTCGAAACCACGTACGGCGACGTCTACTTTTTTTTATTTTTTATAACTGCATTTATTAATTTCATTTATTTTATTTACGACAATTTTCTTTTACTATCAAATACTAATCTATATATATATATATATATATATATATATATATATAATAGGCTCGATGGCCTATTAGAGGTATATAG
>JAWQRM010000664.1:0-20592 GCA_033557675.1 Coptodactyla brooksi | reverse complement strand
CCCCTTTGTTACCGCGTCGACGACTAGTGTGGTGGATAGGGGTATAGATGAGCTGCAACCACGCTTTTGTTTTTGTTTGTAAGCGCAACACATACTGAGTTATAGTGAATAATCCACTGTACCCCGTAATCCACTGTTACCCACTCTCCCCTACAAATATTTCGCCTGAAAGTGTAAGAGTAATGTTGATCATCGCTAGATAAAACAGAAATTTGTGTAATCATTTGTAATGTATGGTTTTACATTTCAAATGGTTATGTCAGCCGGTTAATTTAAAATTTAAATGAAAGTACAGTATACTAATCGGTAAGAACTGACGTCTACAAGGTTGACGTGACATACCTCTGAAAGAATCATTAAGATATTACTAAATCACTATTTCCGAACTGATACGTAGTAAGTGCAAACGTTTCGCCATTATTACTTGGGATCTTCAGTGTTTAGCAGACCAGAAAAAATTATTTAAATGATTTATTATATTAATTATAATATATAAATGGTAAAAAAACACTTGTTTTTTCTGCTTTTATGACATGTGTTTATTCTATAGTTGAACACACATTTCAAGGGCAAGTACTGCTTGTTTTCTTTTAATTATTATCAACTTTAATATCGAATGCGGTCTCTTTCCGCAAGCAAAACAAGGAAGTTATTACAAACAATCGAACCAGAAGTTTTTACATTTCAAGACCGCAATAGACGTTGGCAATATCGTTTATTGAACGAATTCTGAAATACTTTGAGATTTATTACGCCTGTTATATGTGTTTAATTTTAGAAATAATACGCCATAAAATCATTTTCACTTGCTCTAGTTTCGAATGCAAGCAAACGTTATTCTTAAACCCAGTCATTTGCAGACCCCAGAATGTTTTGACAGGATAAAATCGCATTTTAGGTAAAATATTCGTATTTATAAACATTTGCGCAATGCGAAATGTGTTTACAGAACACCAAAGTTGCCGAAAATAGAACACCGAACGCTTGGCTCAAGTTTTATTTAGCTTTCTTACGAAGTAATGGTAAGCAACATTATGCAGTGTTTCATTTATTTTCATTCAACGGTAAAGAAATTTTATAAAATGTACCTACGTCTTAGTATAATAATTTATAAATTTCCAAGGAATAATTTTGTAACATCCTTGATATTTAATCAGCATAAATCATTCACGTATACAATAACCTTGTTCCTTAAAAAAACATCTTATGCATAATGGTACTTACTGTTATTTTATTAGTTTATTAATCTTGCAATTAACTGTAGTAATTCAGCCAAAAGAAAATAATCAATCAAGAAGTATCTGAATATAAAAAGAAGTTGGGGAATGTGCCTTTTTTATATAGAATAAGGTTTCTCAACTTCTTTACCTTCTAATCTATAAAATGTGAGGTCATTTCGGGTGACATCATTAAAAAATTTAAAAATACATCTGCATACCGGCAAAATTAAAAGGAATATGACAAGAATGCTCACCAAAAGTGGTAGGAACTGAACTTCAAATATTTAAATTATGTATTTTATCGAAACCGGACATTCTGTAGATATATAATAGGAGAATATGTAATTATTACACTTTTTTCAATAAAAAGAAAAGTAAATTATGTTAGATTTTTGTACATGATTGCATATTATTTAGTATTAAAATTAAAATTATTCAACTAATTACATGCTTACTTCTTACTACAACTTCTTACTTACTTTAATTATTTTTGTAATCAAAAATACCCTGTATAAGAATATGCAGGGTTTTAAAAAAAATGATTAAAAAATTAATTTCCCATATGTTTAGGTGACAGTTGTAAAGTAGGACTGCGTTTACTA
Source organism: Coptodactyla brooksi (assembly GCA_033557675.1). Classification (NCBI taxonomy): domain Eukaryota; kingdom Metazoa; phylum Arthropoda; class Insecta; order Coleoptera; family Scarabaeidae; genus Coptodactyla; species Coptodactyla brooksi. Next base: position 18,770 of record JAWQRM010000664.1, on the reverse strand, counting down.
GATGATAAAATAAGATTACAATAAAATTTCACTGGTTTTTTCTTATTTATTAACTCATTTCTCATTTTTCTCAGTTATTAATTGTTTTGACAGTTGATAAAGTTACTTTTAATTACATTTTAATTCACGTTCATAGATGGCTCTCATTTCTTAACTGTCAGTTTCGACAGTTAATAAAATAATTATCAGTGAAAAGTCAGTGACATTTTATTCATACTCACATATAATTCATTTATCAACATTTAACTTTAAATAATTAAAAAACGGCTCAATACAGTAATAAACCACCCTAAAAGTGAAAGTAAAAAAATCATTTATATTTAAGTATTTATACGTAAGATATATTCTCAAAACTAAATTATTCAAGAAATTACTAAAAAATCCCACATATTACAATACTTGTGATAGCTTGTTGTAATAAAGTCATATAGAAAATATACCCAAAATGTAGTTTTAATGGATACAGTTGTGTAAGAGAGTGTAAATGTACATACAGGCAAACAAACCAACCAATGAAAATATGTTAGTTGGGCTTAGAACTACTAGATTTTTCCAAAGATTTTTTAAGCTTTAAAAATTATTTTATTATGGAATGCATAACATTCTCTGTACTTTAGGGGTTGGAGAAAATAAACGTCACGTGACTAGTTATATATATATAGTGACTTATTGTAATCACTAAATTGTTGAAAAAGTTTTTATAGCTATGGGACTTTAAATCCCTCTTGGAAATGATCTGGCCCAATTTAATTTTTTTATAATATGCCTTGTTTAAGTCTTTCAAGTTTATTTCATGTATTTTTCCTATAACCACTTAACTGAAACTGTTTAAATTGAATTTTTTTTAAGTAACTAAAGAACAGCTCAGCATAGTAGGTAATGAACCATCTTTATAGCTTTTAATTCCGAATTTTGTGTAGAGTTTAAAAATCTAATTTATATTCATTTAAATATTTACACGTAAGATATATTCTCAAAACTAAATTATTACTTCAACAAATTACGAGAACCACATAAATTATAATACTGGAAAGCTTGTTGTAATAAATTCATATAGAAAATACACTCAGAATGTAGTTTTATTGGATACAGTTGTAGAAGAGAGTGTACACGTGTATACAGGCAAACTAGTTAGGCTTAGATTTTTCGAAAGATATTTTAAACCTTAAAAATTGTTATGTTGTTATGGAATTCATAACATTCTCTGTACTTTAGGGGTTGGAGAAGGTGAAGATCACGTGACTAATTATAGAAGGAATGAATATTTTGGTAAAGCTTTACTACCATCTTATTGTAATCACTAAATTATTTAAAACAGTTTGTATAGCCACGAGACTTTAAATCCCTCTTTGAAATATTTTGGCCCAATTTAATTTTTTGTAATATGCCTTGTTTAAATCTTTCAAGTTTATTTCATGTATATTTCCTACAACCACTTAACTGAAACTGTTTTAACTGAATTTTTTTTAAGTAACTATAGAATGGCTCAGTATAGTAAGTAATAAACCATATTTTTAGCTTTTAATTACAAATTTTGTACATAATTTAAAAAAATAATTTATATTCATTTAAGTATTTACACATAAAGTGTATTATCAAAACTAAATTATTACTTCAACAAATTACGAGAACCGCATAAATTATAATACTGAAAAGCTTGTTGTAATAAATTCATATAGAAAATACACTCAGAATGTAGTTTTATTGGATACAGTTGTGTAAGAGAGTGTACACGTACATACAGACAGACTAGTTAGGCTTAGAGCTGTTACATTTTTCGAAAGATATTTCAAACTTTAAAAATTGTTATGTTATGGAATTCATAACATTCTCTGTACTGCAGGGGTTGGAAAAAGTGAAAACTTTCTTCAACCCCTTACTTAACTGAAACTGTTTTTACTGAATTTTTTTAAAGTAACTAAAGGATGGCTTAATATAGTAAGTAATAAACCATATTTATAGCGTTTAATTCAGAATTTTATGCAGAATTCAAAAATCTAATTTATATTCATTTATTAAGTTGTAATAAATTCATATAGAAAATACACTCAGAATGCAGTTTTATTAGATACAGTTGTATAAGAGAGTGTACACGTATATACAGGCAGACTAGTTAGGCTTAGATTTTTCGAAAGATATTTCAAACTTTAAAAATTGTTATTTTGTCATGGAATTCATAACATTCTCTGTACTTTAGGGGTTGGAGAAAGTGAAAACCATGTGACTAATTATAGAGGGAATGACTGAATATTTTGTTACAGCTTTACTAGCACATTATTGTAATCACCAAATTGTTGAAAAAGTTTGTATAGCCACGAGACTTTAAATTCCTCTTTGAAATGTACTGACCTAATTTAATTTTTTTGTAATATACCTTGTTTAAATCTTTCAAGTTTATTTCATGTATATTTCCTATAGCCACTTAACTGAAAGTGTTTTTACTGATTTTTTTTTTAAGTAACTAATGAACCACTCAGTACAGTAACTAATAAACCATATTTATAGCTGTTAATTCCGAATTTTGTGCACAATTCAAAAATATAATTTGCCAATTGATAGTTTTTAAAAATGTATAACGTTTTCTGAACTCTAGGAGTCAGAAAAAGTAAAAATCATGTGACTAGTTATACAGAGAACGACTGAATAGTTTGGTATAGCTTTAGTAGCACTATATTGAAATCACTCAATTGTTGAAAGCAGTTTGTATAGACACGAGACTTTAAATCTCATTTTAAAATCATTTTAATTTTTTTATAATATGAATTTATGAATCTGTTATATTCAAATAATTTCCTATTGGGTTTTAGACGGCTGTATTTGCAAAATTCCCTGAATTAAGAAATTTTGCACTTGCGAACGTGGCTAGCGTACACAAAAGAGAAAATTTACTGAAACACTTCTATTCTTTAAGGTAAGTGAATAAATATCATTTAAACAGCATTGTTATTAATTCATATCATTTCTGTCATATCTTTTTAAACCTCCAGCGAAGAGAATCTTAGGGCTATCGCAACTTATTTGCATTTGGTGCCGTCGAAGGGATTGGAAAGTGATTACTCTTGGTGTAGATTCGACACTGAATTTTTAAGAGAATTATTGGTAAGTATCTTGACGTTAAGGAACATTTTGTTAATAAATTGAAAAATTAGGTTTCCAGGCACGAAAAGCGAGCCTCTCAACTGGAAGCATTAAATGAAATGCCTCTATATCCGACGGAGGATATAATCTGGGATGAAAATGTTGTACCGACGGCATATTTCTCAGGAGAGGGGTGTTTGGCGTTACCGAAATTAAATTTGCAATTTTTGACACTGCACGATTACTTGCTAAGAAATTTTAACTTATTCCGTTTGGAATCGACATGTAAGGAATAAATACATAGCAATTGTAAGAAAATAAAAACACTTTTTGTTTCAATTCGACAGATGAAATCCGGCAGGACATCGAAGATGCTGTTAGCAGATTATGCCCGTGGAGGGCAGAAGATAACACGATTTATTGGGGGGGTTGGGCTAGGATGGCCCAACCAATCTTAAATTTTGCGGTCGTGGAAGTTGCTAAGCCGAACATTGGCGAAAAGAGACCGTCACGAGTTAGAGCAGACGTCACTGTTAATCTGGCCGTCAGGCCTGAAATAAAAGCCGAATGGGAGAATTTAAGAAAGCACGATGTTTGTTTTTTGATAAGTGTTAAACCTCGAAATCCAATCGGTAATAAGTTATTGAAAATTTTCTCAAAAATTATTTCTAAACGATATTGGCACATTTTAAAGGTACCAAATACAATTATAAAGAACCGTTTATTCCACAAGTCGGTTTGCATTGTGTCCGGGGTTGCGAAGTGGAAGGGATGTTGGATAACAACGGAAGGGTAATTGAAGATAGCCCAGAGCCTCGGCCCGTGCTGCCCGGGGACCAAAGGACGTATCGTGTTTGGTTGGATTGTAATCAATATTTCATTGATATGGATAACACGGAGGAAGGAAATGAGGATATATACGGAAGTGAGGATATAATCGATTCTCTCAAGCCAAAATTTTCTTTGATACCCTGTTTTCTAGGTTTCAGTATTTTACTCCGACGTAAACCGAAAGAGAACAACTTTAAGGCAGTTCTCGAGACGATACGTGAGCTGATGAACACCGAATGTGTCGTCCCGGACTGGCTGCACGATATTATTTTGGGATACGGCGACCCGAGCGCCGCGAACTACAAAAATATGCCAAATCAGATTCAAACTATGGACTTCAACGATACCTTCATCGATATGGATCACCTACGTTCGTGTTTCCCCGACTATGAAATACGAGTTAAGACCGACGATCCCAGGAAATTAGTTCGACCTTTCAAGTAATTAGTAATTGAGTATTTAAATGAATATTTTTAAGAAATAGAGTTTGTACGATATAAAAACGACTCTTGGAATAGTTTGCCAGGGAATATCTCTGAAAGTAATGAACTGACTGTTTTAAGTCAGTGTTTTTTTTTCTTGTATAATAATTTGTGAGTTATACAGGGTGAGTGGGGAGGAAGGCACCAAACTTCAGGAGTATATTATATACATAAAAATAATGTAAAAAAACTCATGTTCTTATCTGATTTGTATTTCTTTTCAAGTTATAGGGTAAAACAAAATGTGTAGTGTTCTTTTATTAAATGTTAAAAATACCACCATTGACCACCATTGAACTTCTGCGTCTAAGAAGAGCACCTGTTGCTCTCCTAATTGATTCACTTCTGTTTATTTTAATATCGGCTGCAGTATTTCGAATACGTTGAATTAGTGCATCACTAGTGTCCAGTTTCTCTTTGTACAACTCATTTTTGAACCAGCCCCATAAACAATAATCTTATGGTGTGATGTCTGGGGATCTTGGAGGCCAATTAACAGGACTACCGCGACCAATCCAACGCCCTGGTAATATATCGTCCAAATGTCGCTTGACCTGTTGAGCAATATGTGCAGGAGCTCCATCGTGCTGGTAGTACATTTGTATTCTGATGTTTAGAGGAACATTCTGTAGTAGTCCTTGTAATTCGTTTTGTAGAAAGTTTATGTAGTGGTCTCCTGGAAGGCGATTATCGAAAATGAAAGGGCCAATTAAATAATTATCAAGCATACCACACCACACGTTTACAGAAAACGTATGTTGAAAATTACTTTCGACTGTTGCGTGGGGATTTTCGTCTGACCGTACATGATAGTTATGAGTATTATTAATACCGTCACGGGTAAATGTTGCTTCATCCATAAAAAGTATATGCGATACAATGCAATGATTGTTAATTATCCACCGACAAAATTCCATAGTCTTCCGGTTGTAGGTGTTGTACTTCCTGTACATGATATGGATGTAAGCCTTGCTCGTGGAGTGTATCTATTACACTTTTCTGTGGGATGCCCAATTGGATACTAGTTCTTCGTGAGCTGGTCGTTGCATCTTCTTCTGCTAAACCCAGGATATTTCTTACTTCTTCTAAATCTTGTCGAGTACCTCGTTCACATGTTATGCTAACACTAGGAAGCTTGCCGGTCTCGCACAATATGTTGAAAACTCTGATAAATACGTTTTTATCAGGATGTCTTTGATGTGGAAACCGTTGAGGATATTCTTCAACAGCAGCTCCAGCATTTAAACAAACACCATATTTACACATTCTAAATTTGAATAAATAGCTGGCAGCATAAATAGCAGCATTTTGTAACACTTTAATCATACAAATTCGTAAATGTACGTTCAATTACTGTCAAAATAAGCTGACATTATTCAAAACAACAAAGTTATTACTTGTTATTGAGTCCCGAACCTGGCATAATATCATTTTGCGAAACTATGCATACCAGTAGAACGCTAAACAATTTCTTTTAATGACGCTATAACTTGAAAACAAATACAAATCATTATTTTTATGTATATAATACACTCCTGAAGTTTGGTGCGTTCCTCCCGACTCACCCTATATATATATATATATGTTATGTAGTTTCTAAAATCTTCTTTGGCGTTCTGTTGGTGCTCTGTTTTTAGCGCATGTCCAAAGTAATGTACATACGTTCTGTTTGACTTCTTCAGGATTAGTCCTTGTATTACCTGGTTTTCGGGATGTATTAATATTTAACTCTATTTACACTGAGTGTAAATAAAGAGTATTTCTCCTTTTACTAGTACTATTTTTATTCATAATATAGTTTTGTCGACTTCCTTGCTCTACTTGGAAGTTTTTGACTAATATAAAGCTTCTGATATATCTATTCGTTGTTCCTATTTATGCCTTAAATATACTTAGGTATTTGTTTGCATTTTTACTTTTACGTCTATTCATATTTTTGACCTCTCTATAGCTCTTATACATTAGTTAATAATCACTTTTATTAATTCATATATATATTCATTTGTACACTAATTAATAACCTTTTCTGGCTATCACTTTGTATTGGTTAATTTTAGTTCGTTTGGTTTTCTTTTATCGCAAGCTGTTCGTATAAAGTACGCATATTGTAATCTTGAAATCGATGCACAACTTAGGTTCTGCTATGCTTATTAGTATTATTTGCAATTTATAGTACGTTATTTGTGCAGTGCTCTAAATACTATTCATAATTCACTGTGATAATTTTGAAGGTATTTAAAACCTTTCCCAGCTTGTAATAGCGAATTTACTCGGTGTTTACTCGAATTGACTTACCTTGTATTACTGCCACCGTCAATATAATGATTTATAAGTATTATTGTTGTTATCAACTTGTTTCATTTATAGTGAAATCATTTCAACCGCTGATAATAGTAATGTAATGTGGTAATATACAGACTTATTTTTCGTAAGATTTCCATTGGCGAAACATCCAACCCAATCTTTAGAATCGCGAACGAGACAAACCCAAAATTACACATCAATATACTAAGGATATTCGGAATTTCTATAAAATAAGACGCAAATACGATTTGTTTCAGCAAGTACCAGTTACAATACCTCGGCAGACGGCTGAGGATGGGTAATCAAGGTAGCGCATAGGATGCTAGCAAAGCATATAGTTACGATGATAATCCTATTGCTACATTATTAGTACCATATTAATAATGGCTAACGTAATCCAGTAATTTTACAAAGAAATGTTATTTGTTTAGAAAACCAATAATTAATAGTAAAAAGAGTATTTAAGATATTTTCTAATACTCATTACTGTACCGGCTTAGGAAGGTTAGGATGTTATACTCTGACGAGCTGATGACGGTGTAGCGCAAGATCGTTGCTGATACGCATTTTTGTCGGTTCACAGAAGCGTGCACGTCTTATGCGTGGCGAAAGTTAAAACTTTCGTCGCCAGAAGTCATATTCAGTCTCAGTTTCGCGTATAGAATGATCGTTCACGTTTGGAAGTGACGTTATGTGTTGTTTTTAATGGCGCAGTCGCCAATAGAAAGCGATATTTTTTTTTTAATATTTAGCTCGCATTTTTTCAATGGCGCCTCCGGTCGAGAAACTGATCTCGTAGTCAAGTGTCGCAATTTTGCTTCCTAATCCGTATAGTGGTACTTTAATTGCATCGCTTTAATGCCTGATGGCAGTTTGAGAAGGAAAAAACTTTAAAACGTGTCGCGTGCTAAGCGACGCGTGTTTTCGGTGTTGCTATCCAACTTTACGATATTCACTTTAAACGCATGATTAAATGCTATTAAAAATTGTAGTATAAGCAAGATGAAGATCAATGTCATATCGTTATTCTAAAGTTTTGGAAGTATTAAACAATTGTCTCCACTACACCAAAACTTAATAACAACTGTTGGACGGACGTTTCACTTACTGAGCTAGCATCATCAGGAGTGATGATAGACTGATTAATCTGTCATCTCTCCTGTTGCTGCTGACTTGTTATAAAGTCAGTAGTTCACCACTCTTTGGAAAATATATATTGAAAGAAGTAAATACGGTAATAATAATTTAAATCATAAACTAACGCCTATATACCGGGTGTCCCATTTAAAGCAGTGATTGAAGATTACTCAAAAATGGTTGTATGGAGAGTTGTATGGAGAAAGTTTTAGAAAAAAGTTGTTCAGTAAAAAGCGGGACATGTCCTGAAGATAGTTACTTTTAGAGAAAACATTATTTCAAAGACACCTTTTTTTAACAAATGGCAAACCTATATTTTTTTACAGATCCTTGTAGACCTTCAAAAAATAAACATTTTTTATTTGAACGTTTTTTTTAATAGGCGTTTTGCTACAAGGCTAAAGTTTTGCAATGTACATTTTGTTTAAAACTAATATCAATCCTTCTATCTAATCAAGAAAAAACTACCTCTGTAAGAAATTTTTCCTTAAAGAAAAATTAAAAAACAAATAGGAAAATTAATCGTTTACTTAGCGCAATACCTCCCTATTGATCCAGTGAAATGCATTTTCAATTCTTCTTTTCATGTCGTTTCCTTAAAAATGAACAAAATTGTCAATGTCACATCCCAAAACAAAACCTTATCAGTCTAATTGTTTTGTATGAAAATATTGAAAAATTATTATTTTCATTTCAAAATTTAATAATTGAAATGGATCGCTACATTTTAGATGAAAAATTAGTAGGTTTTTATTTATGGAGGGGCTGGAAGAAATGTTAGCCTAGCAGTAGAGCTTGGCTAACAGGACGACCTTCAACTGCGTAGTCGGAAATTTAAAAGAAACCAAGACGTTGCAGACAAAATACGCAATCGCCCTCGAAGTGCCATAGATGTAGCCAATCAAATAGCAATTCTTGCGGCTATTACCTTCGATCCCCATGTAAGTGGTCATCGAATTGCTGGTGATTCAGGAATATCAAAGTCAAGTGTTCAAAGAATTTTGAAGTTGAATAAATACCATCCACACTGCATTTTTTTACATCAAGAACTCCATGGAACTGATTTTGAAAACTGAGTCACTTTTTGTGATTGGACAAGACAGCAGTTAAATCAAAATGCAGATTTTTTCTCCAATATTTTATTTTCGGACGAATGGTACAGTGAATCGCCATAATCTGCATTATTGGAGTACTGTAAACCCACACTGGTTCAGAGAAGTTGAGAAACAAAGACCATAGTCAGTGAACGTGTGGTGTAATATTATTGGGGTGTGCTTAATTGGACCTTTCTTCATTGAAAGAAACTTGAATGGAGAGATTTACTGCAATTTTTTTATTAGCATGACGGCTCCAGCGCATTCTTCTAGAACGTCTCGTGAGGTTCTAGATGAAATGTATTCAGATCGATGGGTTGGACGTGGCGGTCCAGTGAACTGGCCCCCTAGATCACCTGGTCTGACCTCACCAGATTTTTTTCCTGTGGGGTTTTTTAAAGGACAAAGTTTATGCAGATCTACCAACAACTGCTGACGACATGAAAAGAAGAATCGAAAATGCGCGTCGATTGATAAGCGGGGAGATGTTGCGCCGTCTAAGCAATTCTTTTCAACAAAGAATTGAGACGTGTTTTTGAACAGGAAGGACATTCTTTTGAACATTTTCTTCCATAAGTTTCTCAAATCAGAATTTTAAACATTCAACAAAATTAATTTTCCTATTTTTTAAATTTTTCTTTAAGGAAACATTTTATTTTTACAGAGGTAATCTTTTTTGACTAGATAGAAGAATTGACATTAGTTTTAAAGGAAATGTGTAATACAGCAAAATATGTAATAAAAAACCGTTCGAATAAAAATGTTTATTTGTTAAAGGTTTACAAAGATCTGTAAAAAATATAGGTTTGTCATTTGAAAAAAGAAAGTTCTAGAAATGACCTTGACATAATGTTTTGGCTAAAAGTAACTATCTTTATGACCTGCCCCCGTTTCACCGAACAACTTTTATCTGAAACTTTTTTTCATAAAACTTTTTTAACTTTTTTAGTTATGACGTCATCAATATTTTTTTAATGGTAGCCTATAAATTTTATTCTTTATTTCGGTGGAGTTTTTTAATATGTTTTGAAAAATATATGATTTTGAACAGGTTACATTTGAAAAAAATGTAAAAAAAGACTTTAAATTTTAAATCAATCAAATTAACAGAATAATGTAGTCACCTGGATTTAGAACAAAAATCGATAACGGTATTACATTTATTTGTTGTGGAAAACTAAAACAGAAATTTAAAATTAATGTATCAAACGTATATTAATGTATCATTAATGTAAAAACAACAAAAGTCATTAAATAACAGTTTTCAGACAATAAAAGTTAATACTCAAACTGACGACCCTGTACCAACTGGCAATACCCAATACGGTTATAAAATTCAGTAATCACATTCTAAATAGATTGAAGCGTTATTAAGGTGTAATCATGTCGAATTTTTTTTATTGAGGTCTTCTAAATCGTTAGGCCGAGTTTTGTATACCTTGCTCTTAAGTGCCCCCATAGGAAAAAGTCCAGGGGCGTTAGATCAGGGGACCTAGCCGGCCATTCAACGGGCCTCCTTTTTCTTACCCACCTCCCTGGAGACATTTGATCCAAAAAGCATCGTACATTAACAGAATAGTGTGGTTGAGCACCGTCTTGTTGCAACCAAATATTATTGTTTGGCACGTCGGGGTCGTTTGCGTTCGGAAATAACTCTGCTAATGCATGCATTAATTCGAATTGTAAAAGTTCTTGCTATCTTTCCCCAGTTAAATTATTTTCGAAAAGGAAAGGCCGTAAAATTCTGTCACTGATTATTCCGGTCCACACGTTACGTTTTGGGGATACTGGGTGTGGGCTACTTTCATCCATTGGACATTTTCCCTAGCCCAATATCTACAATTTTGTCTATTGACAGTTCCTCTTAAAGAAAATGTTTCTTCATCAGAAAATACTATACGACGGGGGAAGATCGGGTCGTGATTACAAATTTCCATTATTTGTTTACAAAATTCTTGTCTGCGATCTGAGTCATCCTCTGACAATTTATGGGATCAATTTTATCTTGTATGGATGAAATTTCTGCATTTTAAGAAGTTTAAGTGCTAAAGTATAGCTGATATTGTGGTTTAAGGCGATGAATCTAGTAGATAAATGTAGATTATCTTCGATTTCCAATAAAACATCAAGTTGCACATTTTCTGTTAAAGTTACAACTGGGCGCCCAGCCTTTAGAAGATCGTCTGCAGTACCATGTTTTCTAAATTTAGTTTCTATTCTACTAACCGTTGATTGGCTTATTTGCTGTTCAGGGTATTTCTCGTCGAAAAATCGACACACCTCTTGATGCGTTCTAACTCGGTCGCCATACCCAATCATCATTACAACTTCAATTCATTGTTTTTTGGTCAACGGTGCCATTACGTACGAGATTAGATAATACTGATAATAAATTAATTAATAATGTATTCAGTTAGTACTGTTTGCTAAGAATACAAAGACGTACTTTTATTGCAGCATTTACAACGTCTGTTAAAGTCAAACAGTGATTGTAACTGTCTTCTGTTTCAAATCCCGGTGACTACATTATTCTGTTGATTTGATGGATTTAAACTTTAGAGCCATTTTTTTCAATTTTTTTCAAATGTAACCTATTCAAAATCATACGTTGTTGAAAAAAGATTTAAAAAACCGAAATAAAGAATAAAATTTATAGATAGTCATTAACAAAAATTGATGACGTCATTACTCACAAAATAATTGACAAACAAATCTGAAAATCATTTAAGGACACATGCCCTAATTTAAATCGTTACACTCAGTTCGGAAATTTTTTTCCCAAACTGAGTTTCCCGAGAATTCAGAATTATCGAATTTATTCGTTACTGAATTTCCACACTGTATATATGGACACGTAACTCAAAACCGTATTTGAGGTTACATTTGGAATGAAGATTGTCTTCTGCATACAATTTGCGATTTACGTCCACATAACAAATTTAACAACTTTTGATCAACAGATTAATTCGTATAAGAAGCGAATCCACCAGTTTCATGTGCTGCTGTATCGTGACGTACTCCCAGGCTTTTTGAATAGCCTTTCTCAGCTGAACAGTGGTGGCGAATTGATAGCAATCACGATAGTCATCGCGAACGAGCAGCCCCCGTAAGTTTTCTATCAGATTAAGGTCCGGCGAGCAAGCAGGCCTTGCCTAAACCAGAATTTTGTGATCCGAAAGCCACTTCTTCGTGCTCACAGAGGCGTGAGCGGAGGCATTGCCGAAAAAGCTACCTATATCGTAACACAACCACCACCAAAATTGCGTTAAAAAAGGTAGTGAGGCTCGGGTTGCAGGTGGTGCCAGTAATTCGCTAGACAATCGGAACTATCCAAATTGAACTTCTGTTCGTCCGACCTAATAATCCTTAAAACAAGAAACGTTTTTTCTAAGTTTTAATGATAAAACTGACATACTGCATTCAAAAGCCTATGCAAAGGATATTGGCGCCTAATGTGTCTCATATGACCGTTTGGAATGTGCTCCATGAGGAGCCAAACTTACGCTACGAAGAAATGAACAAAGCTCCCACACTTAAAAGTGATCATGAGCGCCGCCGAGTCGATTTGTTTGTTATTTTAAAGATTGTTTGGCCGGAGGAAAAGAGGTTCAATTTGGACGATCCCGATGGTCTAATGAATTACTGCCACGACCTCTGAACCATGCCTCGCTGCTTTTCTAAGAGCACAAAACGGGGGATATTGGTCTGAAATTTTATATACAAATGTGAAGACATAATATATAATCGCCATCAAAATTTCACCCGGATCGGTGCAGTACTAACTAAGTTATGAACAAAAAGTAAGTGCACGTAAATTATATTTACATACTGTAGTATAGGTTCCGTCATATCTCGTCTTCTATTTTAATGTTAGCGCCATGTATTACTGCCAATAAGCATGAACCTTATTAATGATTTAAATGCAAAATATTTCATATACCGCTAGACAAGTGTACTTCTTCAAAAATCTCTTCAAGAATTGAAGAAGTTGATCACCCAAGAGCATTCTTTTAAAGCATTTGTGATATTTTATGCAATTTGTCCTAGAACAGATCTATATATTCTTGCCAAATTTGAACTCTTTAATTGAAACGATGTTGAAGTAATTATCATTAGTCAGTTCTTTTTCTCACAAACTTAAGATGTATCTTGTTCGGGAAAAATTGGCACTTAACAATACTGCTGGTTAATTACCATAATTTTTACCTAGGTGTATACCACGTATCTTTATCCAAGTATTGACAAAAATTGGACGAAGCAGAATAAATTCTAATTTATTTGCACAATTTCGTACTTCAACAACAAAAATCGCCTTATATAAACAGGAAAAGGTAGGAAGGAAGGAAGGAGGTAGGAAGTTTTGCATCTGACATATTACAACTGCTGTTATTTTCGGTCAAGGACAGTGCAGGTGGCTAAAACGGGATATCCGTTTTACAATAAAAACACACAACATTATATTGTGTGTGTTAAATCACTAAATCACTAAATTTAAGAAAAATTTATCAAATGACAAATTGAACCTCATCGAGACAGGAGTTAACCTGTTTACCTAAAATATTCTAATAAATTGCTGTTTGAATATAATGACATAAACTTCCTAATTGCATTTAAGTCCAAGACTATATTGTAATATTTGGGTTTGTTGGTTTCATAATATGAAAAAACAATAGTTTATTATTATAAAGAAGTAGTACCTAGTCGTTACCAGCTTGTTATAAGCCTGTTATTAGATCTAGAGAACCTATTCAATAATAGGCGGACAATTCTTTTTAGCAAAAAGAAAATCTATTAGTACCTAAACGAAGCGATAATACATGGGAGCGTTACTTCCCTAATTAAGAGGGAACGCACCCGAAGGATGCGCCACTGCGCCCATAGACGGATGTAATATAATATACTGTCAATGTAATAGTTGGGTATGAGTAGCCCAGTAATTCGATGCGTTAAACCCGCCAATTACGCTAATGAAACAACTTGGTCGTATATATAATAAGCCTATTTCGAGCCGTTCATAAAAAGACCCTCTAACGTCCATGCAGCAGTTACCGTTAAACTAGGTAGCAGGAACGTGCACATCATGGGCGGCTCTAGGGACTGCGAATTCGATAAGGTTAATTGAGAGTTGATCCCCGTGGCAAAACGATCACGCTAGAGCGGGACTAGATCTGCTTCTCTAGCGTTCTGATATATGTAGCCAGCAAAATATATGTAACCCGTGGGCGAAGAACAACAACCAAAGAGACTGGAGAAAGTGAACCAAGAGGCCTGCCCTCGAAATATGACATGAGATTCCACCAGTCATTGTGTTAAATTAATATCTATTGAGGCAAAAAATCACCGGGTTGTTGAGGTAATTAATAAATTGGTTCTTATGATCTGCATCTTCGAGGGACTTACCTGTAATTTACCCATAACTTAATTTACCAACCTAAATAAAAAAGGCATCATTAATTCATTTGTGGACAATCACTACTAAAATGTAATATAACCATTCTTCGATATAAAATACCCAAAATTAAAAACTTTCTTAGGAATTAACTCTCTAAATTGAAGTAACCATTCGTCTTGATACTTGGTAACTTCAAAACAACGCGGTGGGTGTGTAAATTTAACTTATGGGAACCAGATAGTATGCGTTTGTTTTCTTACCAATTTATTAACATGATTGTATTATTAACATGATTGCACAGATATTTTCTGCATTATTCGTTTTAGTATGGATACGAAATGTTATATCTGGATTTGGAGAGTTCGATAACCAAGTCAGCAGCGATCAAAAAGTGAATACTAACCTACATACATTGTTATTTATTCTAAACAGGCGCTGACTAATTGCTTCTTAATTTCTTCGACATAATCTACTAGAAGCGTTTCAACCCGTCCAATCGTATCATTAATTCTACCATACCTACTATATTCAGCTATGCAATGAGCTAAGCGGTATTAACTGTCTGTATCTATTAAACATATTCAACCATTTAATAATTTCTGAACTTTCCAATGCGTCGAAGAATCTATTGTTGAATACATTTCTGAGTAATTTTAAGTTATCTATACTGTTGCTGTAGATGCTGTTAAATGAATTAACTACACAAGATTATTCCGTTCGACTGTATTTTAGGTGAGCTGTGATCTTCTAGTCTGCCCAATATACGTTTTATCAGTCATTTCAACTTACTTCGTATTTTCCACTTTTTTCAACATATTCATTTTATCTGTTGAATTACCTAAGAATGTTTTAACGAATTATTTTAAGTAAGTAGTAACGGTTGTGATAAAAAGTATACTGAGCAAACCGCTATTACAAATTAGTTTCAAAAGTATTCCTGTCATCTATTCAACAATGAAATTAATGTAAAACGATGACGCTTTATATTTTATTTAAAAAACTTAGCAACCTTTGCTGAGATTCCTTACGAACTCAACTTTTTGAATAGACGGTATATCTTCGAAGTGGATTTACTTTTGATGATGTAGCTGGTATGAAATTGAGAAAATGACGTCAGATGTAATCTGCACGTTCTGCAGAGCACTCTCAATTATTTGGCCAGGTTTCAAAGTGTGCATTTGTTGAATGTATATACCTCAATAATTGGAGCAACACATTCGACTAAAGAATATAATCGACTTTGTTTTCTTTTATTGTTTTATAGTATAAAACAATATAATGTATATGTATAAAATTTATACATTATAGGTGAGTTCAAATGCATAGCATCCATGAGCTGAAGGAATATTTTCTTGTAGTACTTCTTCATCCTTCTCTCTGCAAATGTGTGTGATGCAATTGTTGCGTTAAGTTTGTCAACACAGCTTACTATTTTTACCATAATCAAAAATTACTTCCGGTTACATAGCTTGTTTGTTTGAAAACTGTTCTGTTGTACCAGTTATATAATATAATGTATAACTGGTAATATATATTACTGTACTCTTTACTCCTGGTATAAGTAAGTCATATTCAAGTAATAGGTTATGAGAAGGGTTCATGGACGATGCTCGTTGCAATTTTATATTACGGATAATTTTAACCATAATCTATATTTTTACTAGTGTACGTGTAGAAGTTTTAAATGAATCCATATTGACTTTCGCATGGTTCACATTGTTAATTCTCGTAATTTTATCCGCAGAGATCATGCTTCTATTATCTTCAAAATGTATAAATTTGCAAAGAGAAATTTTTTTCGGGGACCACTTTACTTAAGAAACGGGTGGCTATAATTTCTCTTTTGGGTAAAGCATGTCTGTATTGCATGTGGGATATAAGTTCCTCGTTTTTGATCGTTTCTTTAAATAGCGGCCTTCAATATATTGTACTGCATGCAAATTTGTTTCACAATTATGGATACTAATTGATGGGTTAAACCTATTTGGATCCCATCCACCTGCTTTCAGTTTTATTGGTTAAAGGATCAGTTTTATTGCTCCAAAAAGGTATCTCTATTGTTATAATTGAAGGGGCTATCTAATCTGCAAGATAGTTTATGATGAGCGACTCAAATAGTTTAAAGGACATTTCCAGTTTGGGCAGTGTACATTCAACATTGAACTATTTATGTTCTTGTCGGTGCGTTAATAATTCGCGAATAACGTATTTTGGGGAATACGTATAGAGAAATATGTTCTCTTCGAATAGCGAATTATTCGATGATTTCATTAATGCAGTTAATTATTTCTATATAGTAGCTTGTATATAATTAACAACCTTTTTCTATAATAGCTTGTGTATAAAAAAAGGCTTAATTACGATAACAATGCCTTCTCTGGCCGCTTTTGGTATACGAGGAAATTGTTGTAGTGCAAGGTTCCAACAATTTTTCGAACTATCTTAAGTAGCTGGAAAAGAAAACATGCTTCTGCAGGTGGCAGAATTCGGGGTTTTCATCAGAACAGAAGTCACCATCCGGGGGCGGCTGATTTTTGACTAAATTTTACGAAAATTCAATTTAAAAGTTTGTAAATAACACGAAAGAAAATAAATTGTCCTTTAAACTATTTGAGCGGCCCATCATAAACTTCCTCGCAGTTTAGGTAATCGATTCGGTCATAACAATAGGGAGACCTTTTTGGCAATAAAGCTGATCCTTTAACCAATAAAACTGAAAGCAGGTAGAGGGGCCGTCCAGATAGGTTTAACCCGTCCGTAATTAAGATTGTCATTTATTTTATTTAATTGTAAATGTCACAGAGCAGTCGTCAAACTAAAATTTCTGTAATCCATAGCACCATCAGTTAAAACAACCCTTAAGTCGTTAAAATCGGTTGTTTGTACCAACAATTTCTATCTGTAAGGATCAATTGACCAACAACCGTACTTATGGTAGAGCACTCAGTATTTGAATTTGTAGCAACGCACACGACCTACGGTACCATTACAGACCACTACCACGAACGTAAACACCTGACAAAATGTTACCAACATTGAACAGTAACTTTAAACTTCATGTATATTACATAAATTATCAACGCACACTTTTCTTTGTGGACGCAGTAATAGTGCTCTTAAGATATACCTGTACACCAGCCCACTCACCCAACAACGTTGTCCGGATGAACGCACCGTTTGGCTTTGGCTTCGCTTTCCCGTCAGGATTATATTTGGAATTAACTTGAAGAACTATAACTTCTACAATACCGCTACAAACACCACGCAATGAAGCGCGTAGGTGTTCCGAGTAAACTGTGGGTATGCAGTAGAAAGCAAGTTCTACACAACACGAGAAATGCACGGTATGAATAGCATTACTTCTTTGAGTAGCCATAAAGCTAAACGTTGACACAAGTTAGATGCAAATGAGCTTTGTAAATGTAGAAATGAAAACAGTAGTTAGCATTCATTAACGCATAAAGTACGTAGACAAATCTTATTTAGAAGCTATAGAACTTGACAGTCATCTATACACAGTCGTACTACCCGTACGACAATAGACCTGTGTACGTAGATGTTACAATTTATTATTTTACTGTAGTCTCACAGTACATTTTATACTTTGCAATAAAACTTATTTATTATGATTCAGAACACCGATTTAATGCAATTTTCTGAAAATAGTGTTTTACTATAATAGATCTCAAAGTAAAAGTAACTTTAAGGACCTATATTCTTAGTAGGCACCCTGTTATGAGCCGATTGGTTTAAGCCTTAAACGAAGTCAGCGTTTGGTACAAAACATTTGCAGGTAGATGAACGGAGCTGAATGATGGATCCGGAGAACAAGAGGCAGACCAAGAACCTTACACACTGATGACAATTATGATTTTTCATAAAATCATAAATTTTTTGTACTCACCTGAAAAGAATAAATGAAAAGCTATCAAATTTTTGTGAAAATTCTATTATTAGATTCAAAAATATTGAGCCCTGTATTTGAAAGCTTGTATTTGCGAAAGTACCCCACGGTAAAAATTGAAAAAGGCGACGTTACAATAGGCATTCATTTCTTGATGTCACACGAAAAGCGCAATTTCTTGTGATCAGCCGCTTACCTGCAGCTAAAATTTTTTTGCTACGGGCATTTTTTTGCTTTCGTCACAATAGGCGATGAAAGCAAAAAAATGCCCGTTCTTTGTGAGTTCCGACCGACCGTTAAGGTTTAGAATTTTCTTTCTTCGAAAGTAGCTCGTTAAAAATTATAAAATATGGTCTCAACGTGGTCTCAAAGCATGCCTACACATTTTTATACGTCATGATTATATTAAAATAACACAAAATATGGTCTACAATTTTTTAGATCGGATTAAAAAATGATAAAGTTGGTTGTGGTCATCCTGCAAGTTTTCATGTATATATATATATATATATATATATATATATAATAAAGACTCTTTACTTGCATAC
>JAWQRM010000049.1:0-35094 GCA_033557675.1 Coptodactyla brooksi | reverse complement strand
GACTTCAAGGCACCATAACCTTTTTTGCAGTAGCAGCGCATTCTGGCGGTCAAGGAGATTACTTTTCACCCCACCTAGTAAGTGTTTCCATACAAACCAACAGATGGCGTAGTGATCGAATTCTACGTACTATCAGAACGCAGAACGCATTTTTCCTGATTTTTCTACGTATATAAAATAATTTGCTACGACGAATCACCTATTTGTATCGCTCTATCTTTCGATAGAGTCATGTCCGGCGTCGCCATTTTCCGATTGTATTATCTTTTTTAAATCTCGCCGGACTTATAATCGAATCCGCCGCCTTTTCCGTCGTAATTCAGTTATCCAATTCAGCTAACAAAGCTATATACTTTTAGGAGCTGGTACGAATTGGATTTGACGATTTTTCTTTGAAGTTCGCGAACGCCATTTGAATGTAGGAGGGGGTTAGTTTCATTTTCTGGACGCGTAAAGTATTAACTAACTAACATTTTCTTGCGCCGTCACTGCTTCCTATTGCTTGCGGTATCGTGACTTTAGG
This sequence comes from Coptodactyla brooksi, assembly GCA_033557675.1. Lineage (NCBI taxonomy): Eukaryota > Metazoa > Arthropoda > Insecta > Coleoptera > Scarabaeidae > Coptodactyla > Coptodactyla brooksi. Next base: position 34,571 of record JAWQRM010000049.1, on the reverse strand, counting down.
TATTTCCGGCGAGCGGAAGAGGTCGCTAGCGTTTTAATATGAAAATAGTGTGATTAGTATCAAACTTTCCGGTCGCTAATTGCGAGGGTCTTTAGTGAAAATTTATACGTACGCCACTGGTTTAGCCGGCAGGTAAAAGTGGGTTCTAGCAAAAAAGTTATACATCATTGCGTTAATTACGGTCCATTGAGCACGTCTAAGAAGTGGAAGCCCGCCGTCAGCTGGTTGGGGGTTCTGAAACCTGGAGGTCGGTGATTATTCAGCCACCGAAATTTGTTGCTTTCCTCAAGTATCAGCCGGGCGCCGCAAGTTAATCATAGGGCTCTAGATTAATACCTATCCTCGCGGCTTAATTACGTGTATGTTGACAAATTGCGTAAACAGTCGCCGGATCGAGCGCCATCTACGTCGCCGATCGAGGAAGATGCTTTATCAGCAGTTTTAAATACGATGTATTTCCGTAGACACTAAACTGGTTATCTGGCGTGCTCCTAAAGTTTACGCAGTAAAAGTTACGTGTCGTCGAGACCGAAATCTCGTTTTATTAACCCGCGACTCGCAAATTTCCAAGCTACTTTTACACTAAAACGTATTTTAGAGCAAAGGGCATGTTGCTCCTTTCCGGTTAATGTATTCTTTATTAGCCATCAAAATATTGTCATTCGATGCTGAAAGCTTAAACTTTAACGTCATTAACCCCCACCCCACAAACCGTTCGCGTAACTACAACGATCAATAACACCGCTGTCATTAGCTTCGCCTAAGCTATGCGGTATCCCCATTACGAAAGTAAAAGCAAAAATGATCTACTTCCTATACAGAAGCTGGAGCGTGCTTGTGACGGTGCCTCGATAGGCGACACCAGCCCATCATCACGGATTCGCTAAGACTGTTCCACAATGCGGCTCCGTCGATCGCTGCTAAACAAGTTCCGAGAAGTCGCAACTCAACATGTGGTGCGCTTCTCGCTCGCGCCTATCTATCACTTAAAAAACGGCTTCGTACCGCACACGCTTCTGTCAAGTCATTCATTTCACATTATACACAAGTTCGAAAAAATTTAGAAGTTTTGTTTTCAAATCTGTTGAAATATCTATGTGTGAAATTGCTGCATCTTCCTATTAGAAGGTAAGCTTATTTTAGATCGAACTTCAGCCATGTGGCTAAAGAAAAGAAATGGGAAAAAAAGAATATTAAGTTTGGATTTACCTTCACTGAAAAAGATGAGCTACAATTGCCTCAGCGCGTGATATGTATGAAAGTTTTAAGCAATGATAGCACGAGGCCCAATCGCCTTGAAAGGCATCTAGCTGGAGCCAGAGGTTTCTTGTTAGGAAAATATCCTAAGAAAGTAAGCCAGTGACGGTCTTCTCCAGAGTTCGGTAACGGGTTTTCCTCGACTGCAGTTAAGTTCATAGCCTAAGTGTTCCCTGGACTTAATAAATCCTGACTGAACGACCTAAACGTAGGTGGATTCCGTATTTTAACAAGCGGTTTAAATAAGTTGCTAGAATAATAGAAGACTTCAATCATTAATCTCTCTTTCTCTCCGAGATAAAAGATTAGTTTGTATTATTATATTTATGATGATAATTTTGTAATTTTCTGTTGTTTTTTTGTTCTTTATTTTCTCTTGAATGTAAATATATAGTTAAGTAAGTTTTGTTGTATTATTTGCTTTTAACAAGTAATTTCCAAGAAGGTTTTCTGGAGAGCGAACCCATTAAGCCCTCTGAAGGCTTTATTTTCTGTGTCTTTATTAATGATTATTATTAATGATGATTAATTTTGATATGGGAGTACCTGTAGGGCAAATATATGATATTATTATTATACACATTATAGGTCAAACTTTTTTAATTATATCAGGTTCATTAGTTAATTTTCAAATTTATATTTTCTTTCAGAGTTTGGTTGCGAATAGTTTTAATGCAATTCCAGTGCAGATTTATATTCTATAAGGTAGTACTCAGTCGTGCTCAAAGATTCGATACAAACGTACGTGGTGTCGCTCCGTATTTATCCCGTGGTTGGAGCGTTACAGCGAGCGGTTGTTGTACAATGCGGTGCGAAGGCTTAGAATGTGATTATAGACTTCGGAATCTGGCGCTGGACTGCAGGGGGGGTCGTTTAACATGTGAATGCATTCACATGCCTCAGAAGACTGATAGATATTGGTTTATTGACCTTTGGTGTCAATTACCAACCAGATCAACACGGTAAATATTACGAAATTAAGATGATACACGTAAGTCTGAGTACTGATATCTAAAATACCGAATAACAAATAACATAACGTAAATTCCAGCTCTGAAGAAACGGTGTCGCAGTCTCCGTCTGTCCGCAAATTTTCGAACCTTTTCTTTCTATTTTATTCAATTTTTGGATTCCTTTATATATATTCTGCTCATCAGAACTGTCGAACTGGTTTCATTTGAACACGCCCCATAATTTCGAGGTCAAACACTTCAATTTAATGTGGGCTTACTAGGTTCAGACAACTGAGATTTGAGGGTTTAATTTTGACCCCACTCTTTGAGGGGCGCGAACCACAAGGCTTCCCGCCTTGCGGTTCGCGCCCCTCTCCGGAGGGCGTGGCCTTTGGGAAAGTGGTGGGAGGATCGGTCCAGGACAGAATCTAGCGGGGTGTTGTTTATTGATATTTTGATTTGCTTCGATGAGAGGAGCGTACGCGGCGTGAAGCGTTAGTTAATAAAGTCTATTATGTTCCGAGTCGCTTGTTGCGCGCACGAGGTTTTCGTCATTGAGATTGAAAAACTCGGACCCGTTTGTGGACCGTAAAACTTTTCATTTGACCCGGGGAATGAAATCGGTATACTTAAGAGCCGTTGCGGTAGAACGTGGCGCTAACAAATAAAAAAAAAGGGAAAAGAAAAAGAAGACAGGGACAAAGAAAATATGCTAATAAGGCGGTGCGGGTCGAAAACGCACAATGAAAATAACACCGACGAATGTTGGGAAACGAACTTTGAACAAGGATTCTTAGATTATGCATACGCCCGCTGCATAAGGCATGCCCCTGCCTCGAGACAGCAATTCACATATACTGCCGGCTCCATCAAACATTCATCCGGGTCACAGCGTACTCGGTCCATCCATCTTACGTTTTGTCGCTGCTCAGACATCATCTTAACCTCGCGCCACTCCCTCTACACGAGCCGCTCGTCCTCGCATCCAGCGGAACCACCCGAAAGTTATGTATTTTACATATTTTCTCTTACCGGACTGAATGAACTGCGCCAGACTAAACATCGTTAAATTTCGCCAATTCCAGTTTAACTACGTTTCGTCCTCTCGTCCCCATCGCCGAGGATATCTGAAGAAGTTGTAACTAGCTGCAATAGCGAGATTCGCGATTTACGCCCAGACGAGCCAGATAAACGCAAAGACAATTATTCAGTAGCTACAATTACATTTTTGCAAGCACGGCTCTCATAAGTTATATACGTGCTTAAAGACCCGTTCGATACATATGTGTGTTGTGTCGCTCCGTATTTATCCTGTGATTGGAGCGTTGCAGTGATTACAGATTGGGTCTTACCTGCACATTTAATTGTAATTTGACGGGTAGTGTCGAATTTCTAAACTTGTTCTTATTTGAATTTGATTACATAGTTACTTACCTTCTGCTTCAAATTCACAACTTCGTCAAGCTTTCTTTATTTCTTCTGGTCATTCTGTCTTCTGCGTTTCTTCTATTTTGTGATATTTTGCATGTGATCATTTTATTCCATCTTGGAGAAATGTATCAACTTGTTGATACCTTTCTGCTAAGCCTTTTTCATTTCATGTCTTCTGTTTATAGAGTTTTTTGAAATCTTCCACTTTATGGTCTTTTCGTGTATTCAGGTTATCTTGTCCTTTCCTGGAGAAATGGTTTTCTCAACTAGTTCTTGTGTGGCTTTGATGACGTACGTATTTACCTTCATCTTCTTGAAATTCTCCACAACTTCGCGAAGCCTTCTTCATTTCTTCCTCATTCTGTCTTCTGTTTATAGGATTTCTTCTGTTTTGTGAATCTAGCACTTGTCCAAGCCATCTTATTCTATCTCGAAGAAATGTTTCTCTGAACTTATTCTTATTTGGATGTGATTACATGGTTATTTATCTTCGTTTTCTTCAAATTTCCCACAAATTGAATTCGATTACATAGTTATTTTCCTCCATTGCTCTGAAATTCTTCATGACTTCGTCAAGTTCTTTCCGTTTCATATCTTGTGTTTATGGAGTTCTTTTGAATCTTCTGTTTTGTGGTTTTTATGACCATTTCCTCCTTATTTTGTTTACTGTTTATGGGGTTTCTTATGTTTTGTGGTTCTTTCATCTGTCCAAGCAATCTTCTTCTATCTCGAAGAAATGTTTTTCTGAACTTTTTCTTATTTGGATTTGATTACATAGTTATTTACCTTCATCTGCTTCAAATTCTCCACAACTTCTTTTGCCCATTCTGTCCTCTGCTTATGGGGTTTCTTCTATTTTGTGATATTTTTTTCGTGTTCAAATCAATTTATTCTATCTTGGAGAAATGTCTTTAACATGTTTGGCTTTGATTACATAGTTATTTAACTCCAATGCTTTGACATTTTTCATAACTTTATTAAGTCTTTTTCGTTTCATGTCTTTTGTTTATGCAGTTTTTTTTAAATCTTCTTCTTTATGGTTTTTTCACGTATCCAGGTCATCTTATCCTTTCTTGGAGTAATGTTTTTTCAACATATTTTTGTGTGGCTTTGATGATGCACGTATTTACCTTCATCTTCTTGAAATTCTCCACAACTTCGTGAAGCCTTCTTCATTTCTTCCTCATTCTGACTTCTGTTTATAGGATTTCTTCTGTTTTGTGAATCTAGCACTTGTCCAGGCCATCTTATTCTATCTTGAAGAAATCTTTTTTCTGAACTTTTTCTTAGTTGGATTTGATTACATAGTTATTTACCTTCACTTCATCAAGTTCATCAAGTCTTCTCCATTTCTCTTGCCCAGCCTGTCTTCTATTTATGGAGAAGGATTTTTGGTTCTTTTTGAGACGAGGTGCTTTTATTGACGAAGATGCAGAATAATCTATTATTAACCTAGCGCCGCTTATATACTAATTATTAAGGTGACTGAGCTGCTACCTCAGCACCTTTCGGTGGGTCACGGTTGGCGTTTATTGTGTACCGCATTCTCGACCTGCTAATGATTGTGCCTGTGTATCGAGGCCTAACCTTGATCCAGCACGGACCAATCAATTCTTACGATCTCGTGATCTGTCGGTTTTTGGTTAAGTTTGACGTATGTTTTAATAAAAGCGAAATTGTACGAAAGCCGACCTCATATCTATTATTTATCTTTCAGGTGACATTTTTATGGGATGAACTTGTGTAATAGGTGGAAGGAAGATAACGGAGGACCGTTACCCACCTTAAACAGTTTCGGGGTTGCGTTTTGAAGGAGCGTGGAAATACTTTCGGCGGAAAAGCTCGAAAAGCTCGAGTTGCAGTTCCGGCAGGCAATATTGGCAATAATCTATCAAGTTTCTCGATGTCGGCATACAAATAAGTCGCGTGGCGATGTGTTTGATGACGAGGAGTAAATGGAGTAAGACGTTAAGACGCTGTCAGTAGCAAATAGGTGGGGATCAATGATTCGCTTGGAGCTAAACATAATGGTTGATGTTTAGGACATGTGGTGTGCAGTCTCCAAGAGACGCTGGGTGCCAGCGCAGTTTTCGAGCGCGGCAGCGAGCGCTGAAGTGGATTCGGACAGTTTCAGCCCGACTGTTGTTTGGTGCGGATAGCGGCGAACTTCCGGTCGGATAATTCGCGCGCACGTGCCTCCGAGATCCACGGAACCGTTTGAGTGCTCCCTTCTAAATTCGGTCCACCCTTACTATGAAGAGGCAAAACACCCAGAATCGTTACTGCACCATCGGCATCATCTACATCGCCACCATCATCAGCCAAGGTAGGTTTGGATGCCGTCAGCGCGATTAGGCTCCTTCACGGCCCGTAAAGTGACGAATTAGAACTGGGCTCTCATTTTATTAGACGAACAGGTGTCCCATTCGGAGATAAACCGACAAAAATGATAATTAATAATGTTAAGAATTGACCCATACATAAGAAACAAAATTTATGACACTTCAGAACGAGTGGAAGAAACAAACCGCTTCTGGACCTAACCCCCCACCACTTTACATTTTCGCGTGACTCCTTCATGGCAATTTTTATAAACATTAGTGTATTTTAATAATTATACTAAATTTACATATGTGAGCAATGATGATTTAAGCCAGGGACAAGGTAAGAGAAAATCACATACGATGTACATCTACTAGTTTTTTCTGTTACACAGTTTTAGTAAAACATTTATACAATCGTAGATCTTTATATATTTTTTTGATATATTTTAATAATTAAACTACACTAAGTAGTATAATGATGAGTGGGCATTATATTTAAACCATTGTCAAGGTAAGAGAAAATCACGTACGATGGACCTCTACTAATTTTTATATATTGTAACCGTATTGAAATCAAACACTGATTCTTAGCACTGTTTAAATTTACAGTAAGTGCAAATCAGGGTGTGCTTTGTTACACTTTTGCTTTGTAAATTTAATCGTTTATTTATATCAATGCAGGTGGTTTGTGGAATTAATCCCATTCAATTCTGATACATCCTACTTGGCGTTGCAATTTTTACAAACAGGTGTACATATTAAACAAAAAATATATAAAAATCTACGATTGATATAAATGTTTTACTAAAACTGTGTAACGGATGGTATAACAGATATTTCCTTCCACAAATCTACCATCATTCTTACCATCGGTAAGAATGTTTTATTACGAATGGTATAACAAATATTCGCTTCCACAATTCATATAACAAATTCTGTGCAATTTCAATACATTGACAATATATAAAAACTAGTAAATGTACATCGTCCGTGATTTTCTCTTACCTTGACACTGGTTTAAATATAGTGCTCACCCATCATTATACTACTTAATTATCACATATGTAAATTTAGTATAACTATTAAAATACACTCATGCTTATGAAAATTGCAACACCATGAAGTAGTAACGCGATTGGGCTAAAATTTTCAGTAAGTGCAAATTAGGGTGTGCTCTCCAAATGATTAGAATTTCAGAGTTACGCTTTTGCTTTGTAAATTTAAGTTTTTATTTGTATCAATACAGGTCGTTTGTGGAATTAATTCCATTCAATTCTGATGCATCCTACATGGCGTTGCAATTTTTACAAACAGGTGTATATATTAAATAAAAAATATATAAAAATCTACGATTGATATGAATGTTTTACTAAAACTGTGTAACGGATGGTATAACAGATATTCCCTTCCACAATTAATATAACAAATTCTGTGCAATTTCAATACATTGACAATATATAAAAGCTAGTAAATGTACATCGTACGCGATTTTCTCTTACCTTGACACTGGCTTAAATATAATGCTCATCCAACATTATACTACTTAATGTAGTTTAATTATTAAAATATATCAAATAAAAAAATATATAAAAATCTACCATTGGTAAGAATGTTTTATTACGAATGGTATAAGAAATATTCGCTTCCACAATTCATATAACAATTTCTGTGCGACTTGAATACACTGTCATTATATAAAAACCAGTAGATGTACATCGTACGTGAATTTCTCTTACCTTGACACTGGTTTAAATATAGTGCTTACCCATCATTATACTACTTATTTGTCACATATGTAAATTTAGTATAACTATTAAAATACATTCATGCTTATGAAAATTGCAACACCATGAAGGCACGCGATTGGGCTAAAATTTACAGTAAGTGCAAATTAGGGTGTGCTCTCTAAATGATTAGAAATTCAGAGTTACGCTTTTGCTTTGTAAATTTAATTTTTTATTTGTATCAATATAGGTCGTTTGTGGAATTAATTCCATTTAATTCTGATACATCCTACATGGCGTTGCAATTTTTACAAACAGGAGTATATATTAAATAAAAAAATATATAAAAATCTACGATGAGATATGAATGTTTTACTAAAACTGTGTAACGGATGGTATAACAGATATTCGCTTCCACAATTGATATAACAAATTCTGTGCAATTTCAATACATTGACAATATATAAAAACCAGTAAATGTACGTCGTACGTGATTTTCTCTTACCTTGACCTTGGTTTAAATATAATGCTCGCCCAACATTATACTACTTAATGTAGTTTAATTATTAAAATATATTAAATAAAAAATATATAAACATCTACGATTGTTTTACTAAAACTGTGTAACGAATGGTACAACAGATATTCGCTCCCACAATTTATATAACAAATTCTGTGCCACTTTAATACACTGACATTATATAAAAACTAGTAGATGTACATCGTACGTGAATTTCTCTTACCTTGTCCCTGGTTTACATATAATGCTCACCGATCATTACACTACTTAATGTAGTTTAATTATTAAAATATATCAAATAAAAAATATATAAACATCTACGATTGTTTTACTAAAACTCTGTAACGAATGGTACAACAGATATTCGCTTCCACAATTCATATAACAAATTCTGTGCCACTTTAATACACTGACATTATATAAAAACTAGTAGATGTACATCGTACGTGAATTTCTCTTACCTTGTCCCTGGTTTAAATATAATGCTCATCCATCGTTATACTACTTAATGCAGTTTAATTATTAAAATGTATCAAATAAAAAATATATAAATATCTTCTATTGATATGAATCTTTTTCTAAAACTGTGTAACGAATGGTATAACAGATATTCGCTTCCACAATTCATATAACAAATACACTGTCATTATGTAAAAACTAGTAGATGTATATCGTACGTGAATTTCTCTTACCTTGTCCCTGGTTTAAATATAATGCTCACCGATCATTACACTACTTAATGTAGTTTAATTATTAAAATATATCAAATAAAAATTATATAAAAATCTACCATTGGCAAGAATGTTTTATTACGAATGGTATAACAAATATTCTCTTTCACAATTAATATAACAATTTCTGTGCTATTTTAATACACTGACATACAAAAACTAGTAAATGTACATCGTACGTGATTTTCTCTTACCCTGTCTCTGGTTTAAATATAATGTTCACCCATCATTATACTAATAATTAAATAATTATAGAAAGTCATTTGTAAATTGAATTAAACACTTAATCGTAAAAGTACGACGACGATCGAACGATCGATCGATAAAACGGAACAACGGGCGGTTTCGAAATATCGCAAAGGAGAGAAAATTGTCAACCTTTTTTTTTTTGTTCGAACGGAAAGTGGGGAAGTAAATTACATCAATTGAGCGTATGATTTGTACGGCCATCCGTCGGTTATCCTGTAGGGATTTTTAAAGAAATATTGCCAAAGACAGAGTCAGAAATGCGATTTCGAAAACCAATTTCGTTACGTCAGACCTGAACTGGAGGTCTGCCGCTAGGTCACCCCTACTGTTTGCGTTAAATTACGCGAAGAACAACAAATATACATATTGTTTTAGTTGTGGCTTATAATTAAGCCCGGGGTTTTACGTTTCGTTGATAAATTTTACGTGCAGAGTCAGTTTTAACTTACCGCAGAAACGTTTAAACGATTATAAATCGAAGTGGTAAAATTTGGGAAATTTATAATATATATATATATATATATATATGTTTTTTATATAATATATATAAAATGAATTAAATCTGCTAAACAGGAAGAAAATTCAGCGACAGATATGAAGAGCACATGTACATAAAACACAAGCACGGCTCCAATTACGCAGAACATCTCCCATTTACCAGAAAATAGGGAGCAAAATTTCAAAGTCATAAAAGTCTTACGTAAAAGCAGAAAACTAAACATTCACGAGAATATTCCAACCAATTATATATATATATATATATATATAAGCAGGAATAACAAAAAGCATATTAGTCTTGATAATACCGAAAACGCTCAAACATGCCGCCGGTATTAAGACGTACCCCGTATGGCGAATACCACGTGTAATCGAGTTTGGAGTCAAAAAGGGAGGACGTGCATTTTTGCGTAGCCGCGCATTTTTTTTTTATGAAAAATTATGAAAACCTCACGCGTATATATCTCTTTGTGTAGTTTATTCTTCATGAATATTTACCGTGCAGGTTAGCGTCAGTTCATACTGCGAGGGGGTGGAGAGGGGGCGGTACGCAGACTTACTGCAAACAAGGTATCTAAACACCTAATTTCCATGCATATATATACGGCACTGGCGTGCCTTTTGGTTCCTCAAAATAGAGACAGCGCACTAATTTAACTTAGAGATGCTCCGTGCAGCAGGGCAAAGAACTTGCGGGTTAATTTGCAAACTTACATTCATTACAATAACCTGATATCGACGCGGCGGCGGGCGCGCGCGCGCCGGCGCGTGCGCGCTGGCGCCGATCGTTTGAAAGTCGCCCGTTTAATCGCAAAAAAAGTGATATTTTAAATAATTTAAGTTTGAAATTTATAGCGCTATTTTATCCCCCCCGAAAACGCAGCGCAATTTTTCCTACCAAAAAATGTTTGCGTATGGACGTAAATAAAATTTATGGCGCGTACCCGTGGGGCAAAACTAACAATTTAAACTCGCGCGAGTCCTTCTAATTTTTCACCTAAAACTAGTTCATTCAAGTTCATTTTAATGAGATATAAAAAATATTTATATTTTTTTTTCGAATTTTTCGAATGAAAGGGCCTTACAATGTCCGCGGCCTATTCAAAAAAGTTTTTTTCTAAAATAGCGCATTTTATTAAGCCTGTACATTTTAATTTGTCCTGCCGCGAATTTAAAAGCAAATTTTTCGCAGGTTTTTAATTGGAAAACCCGGTAAATAACGTAAAAGCCTGAAACGAAGCTGCTTGATTCGATAAACCGGCGAAACGTTTTAATAATTTCAAATCGCTCTATTTACATTTTTTGTTTGAAAGTCGATACTGTCGAAATACGAGGGTTGTAAATAAAGTAGTGGCAACGCGGTCGGGAAAGTCGCAGAAGATCGGGCATGCGCAAACAGGATATGGCGTTACCCTATCCTGTTTGCGCATGCCCGATCTTTCTACTCTATTTACAACCCTCGTATTTTAAAAATGTTGGACTAAAATTAACTTCGTTGTGTTACAAGGTTGTTAAATGAATCTTTGTTTATTCTTAATGACCATTTTGCATGTTCTCGGCTAATGTCCAATGTTGACTAGTAAAATTCCATTACACGGTTCATGTCGAACACTTTTCGAAGGTTTTCTTTTTGTTATAAAACAAAACGAAAAAGAAGGGTAAAAGTGAAAACTACGGGAGCATTAAAGTATTAATTTATCAATACGTTTGGTATTCAGCTGGTGAACGTTACAACAGCGCACGTGCCTTTGGATGCATATTTAAATTGCCATTTTATAATTATATTACGCTTTTATGCATGTCTCGTTGGGCGGACGCGATTGTTGTTTTTTTTTGGGGGAGGGGAGGGGGAGGACGAGATTTAACAATGTCGATTGATTAAGAAGCTTGTTTATTGGACGCAATAGATTTAATAGAATGGACAGTTGGTTTGGGGTAAACGCTACCCTCCGGGTTAAAAAAAATCAATTCTAAACTAGCACGAATGGAGAAGCGTTGTTTATAAAAGCGACAGGCTCGAACATGTTACGAAGCTCGGGATTATACATAGTTGTAGTTGCAGGGGGAAACTTGGGAGCGTCACAGTTTATATTATCTAATTTGCTTTGCGTAGAACTGCGGTAGTTCAAATTGTCCTTGTGTTTGTGTACGGGTAAGGAACGTATGGGGGTTAGAACCGTCCCATTTCGTGTTTGGTTGTCCACTTCCTTAAGGAAATCGTCCATAAACTGGAAGTGGTAACTATTTTTCAGCGAGACATTTTAATCCAATATATAAGGGAAGCGTTTGAATACGTTCAAGACTTTTTAGTACCCCTGCTGGCCGGCTGATTGATGCTCCAGTTCGACCACCTCTTGCTCCAACCGCCCCCACCTCCCCCCATCCCTCCACATAAACGCAAAAAGGGGCAATTTGTATTTCTTACACGGAAAACAAACATTCTATATTCTGGCGATTTAAGAATGATCTCGTGACTGCTCTGGCGGGGGTTTATATTTAATTTACTTCCTGCCCTGCATGTAAATTCACGGTGCACGTACACCATTAATCTTTGACTCTGTTATTCATTTTTAACTTCTCGCCCGGAACTCTCCAACGGAGAAATGACGAGGACGAGCGAGCGCCAGCTTTGTTTTCCTTGAATAGTGCTCCACCGGTTCTGAAATAGTGCAATAAATTGATTTTAAGTTTGCTCACCAACTTCCAACCCCATATTTCATATATTTACTATTTTCCTTCAAATTTTTTCTCATTTCTAATATTTACCTTAACGACCACCATAGCGATAATCCTTCGTAAGATGAAGATGCCATTTCATGGGAGACCATTTACGAAACCAGCATTGTTAATTGGTGTCATGAAACGTACGATAGCCAACCGAGGACTTTAATTTTTCAAGCCTTTTCTGAGCAAATCTGGTGGAAACAAAAATTTTTCTAATCCAAAACGAATTCTTTCTGCTAGAGATTAGAAATTAACCTTAAACAATCAACTCCTTCACAAAAGAAGTAATATAGAGATGTAAATTGACGAAAACGTGGATGAATACACCTTCTAAGGATAATCCTGATGACTTTTCAGAAAATAAAGACGTCTTTCTGTGAGGGAGTATGTAGAAACCCACAACAGTTAATTGGTGTCATAGCATTTATGGCAGGACATCGAGGACTTTTATTCCTCAAGCCTTTTCTTAGCAAATCTGATGGAAGCAAAAATTATTTAAATCAAAAACGAATCCTTTCTGCTAGAAATTAGGAATTAACCCAAAACAACCATCTTAAAAGAAAAGAAGCAACACAAAGATGTAAATTGAGGAATATATGGATGAATACGCCTTCTAAGGATAATTCTGATGATTCTTCAAAAAAATGAAGACGTCTTTCTGTGGAGGAGTAGGTAGAAAACCACAACAGTTAATTGGTGTCTTAAAATTGGTGATAGCTAATCGAGGACTTTAATTTTTCAAGCCCATTCCAAGGAAATCTGATGGCAATAAACACTATTCAGATCAAAACTGAATTCTTTTACTAAATTTTAAGAAATAACTCAAAATAATTCCATCCAAAAGAAGTCTTTTTCTAAGTTTCTTCCAAAATAAGTAGTCAGATTGTAGATAGAAGAAGTGTTCTGTGCGTACAAACTTTTAAGGATAATCGTCAAAATTATTTGGAAAATGATTCTAAATTATTTCGAAAATGATTCAAGCTTTTGTTAAGGGAGATTGTTTAGAAAACCAGAACATATAATTGGTGCCATAAATTCTTTTATTAAAATTTAATAAGTAACCCAAAATAATTCTTTCCAAATTGAATTCCTTTCCAGTTCATTCCAAAATAAGTAATACCAGACTGTAGATTAAAGGATTGTTCGAGGAATATAAACTTTTAAGGATAATCGTGGCAATTATTCATAAAATGAAGACACCATTGTACGGAAAAGTATTTGGAAAGTCAGAATACTTGATTGGTGTCATAACATTTATGACAGGACATCGAGGACTTTTATTCCTCAAGCCTTTTCTGAGCAAATCTGATGGAAGTAAAAATTATTTAAATCAAAAACGAATCCTTTCTGCTAGAGTTCAGGAATTAACTCAAAACAACGAACCTAAAGAAAAAGAAGCAATACAGAGATGTAAATTGAGGAAAGCATGGATGAATACACCTTATAAGGGTAATTCTGATGATTCTTCAAAAAAAATGAAGACGTCTTTCTGTGGGGGAGTAGGAAGAAACCCGCAATAGTTAATTGGTGTCTTAAAATTGGTGATAGCTAATCGAGGACTTTGATTTTTCAAGCCCATTCCAAGGAAATCTGTTGGTAATAAACACTATTCAGATCAAAACTGAATTCTTTTACTAAAATTTAAGAAATAACTCAAAATAAGATTCCTTCCAAAATAAGATTCTTTCTGAGTTGCTTCCAAAATAAGTAGTCAGATTGTAGGTAGAAGAAAATCTCTATGAATTCAAACCTTTAAGGATAATGGTTACAATTATTTGGAAAATGATTCCAAATTATTTCGAAAATGATACCAAATTATTCCGAAAATGACTCAAGCCTTCTTAAGGGGGACTCTTTAGAAGACTAGTACACTTAATTGGTGTTATAAAATTGATGACAGCTAATCGAGGATCTTGAGTTTTCAAGCCTACTCCAAGGAAATCTGATGGCAACATTAGTCATTGTCAGATGAAAACTGATTTTTTTTCTGAAATTTGAGAAGTAACACAAAATAATTTCTTCCAAAATAGATTCTTTCTAAGTTCATTCCTAAATAAACAATTCAGGATTGTAGATGTAAGGAATTTTCGATCAATACCAACTTTTAGGGATAATCATGGCAATTATTCATAAAATGAAGACGCCTGTTTACGGAAAAGAATTTAGAAAGTCAAAATACTTAATTGTTGTCATAACATTTATGACAGAACATCAAGGAGTTTTATTCCTCAAGCCTTTTTTGAGCAAATCCGATGGAAGCAAAAATTATTTAGATCAAAAACGAATTATTTTATGGGGGACTGTTTAAAAAACCACAACACTTAATTGGTGTTATAAAATTGAGGATAGCTCATCGAGTACTTTGATCTTTAAGCCTTTTCCAAAAAAATCCTACAAACAAATATTCTTCAGATCAAAACTGAATTCTTGAGCTAAAATTTAGGAAGTAACCCAACACAATTCCTTCCGAAGTAGATTCTTTCCAAGTTCCTTCTTGGAAGACGAAATCCACAAATACACAAATCAATCAACTTTTTCACAAAAGAAGTAATACAGAGATGCAAATTGAGGAAATCATCGATGAATACGCCTTTTAAGGATAATTCTGATGCTTCTTCGGAAAATGAAGACGTCTTTCTATGGAAGAGCATGTAGAAACCCACGACAGTTAATTGGTGTCATAACATTTATGACAGGACATAGAGGACATTTATTCCTCAAGCCTTTTCCGAGCAAATCTGTTGGAAGCAAAAATTATTTAAATCATAAATGAATTCTTTCTGGTAGAGGTTAGGAATTAAACCAAATCGACTAACTTTTTCACAAAACAAGTAATATAGAGGTGTAAGTTAAGGAAAGCATGGATGAATCCATTTTCTAAGGATAATTCCGATGATTCTTCAGAAAATGAAGACGTCTTTCTATGGGGGAGTATGTAGAAACCCACGACAGCTAATTGGTGTCATAAGATTGGTGACAGCTAATCTAGGACTTCGATTTCTCAAGCCTTTTCCGACCAGAGAATTCCTTCGCGTTTAATAGATGACAGGCAAGGTAGAATCAGACCCCGACAAATGTACCGTGACAGAACAGCCGTGTAAATGAGAAAGTAAGGAATCTATTATCGTATCCACTTTTTCTTTCGCTTTCAATAAGCGAAGAACGGTAAATTACTTCGGAAAGAATAAATTAATCGATCCACTTAGAGTGAATCGGGGTTATTCAAGGAGTTCCTACAATTCTTAATTTGTAGAACAGTTAGAGCTTGATTGTAGCTACGGAGGGTTGACTAATCGATGCGAAGGGAAGAATTGGCACTTGTTTGTTTTAAACTGCCTTAGTCGCCTTAAATTTCGGATGCATATCGCACACCTTTCTCCGTTGCCGATGGCGTAAAAAATCGAGTGTTTGCGTTTGCGCCAGCGGAATATAAATACGTAATTATACCTAAAATATGGAGGGGCGAATTTGAATCTGGATGGAGGTCGTGTTTTTACGGACGAGAATGTCTCGTGCGCCTAAACGTGAACGGTTCATTGTATTACTATCTCTACCACCTCACCAACCCCTCACGCCCATGTGATTCACTATTTAAACTTTCCATCCCCCGTACGCCACCGCTCGGTTTTATCGATACCCTGCGATTCCCCTTACGTAACTCCATCTTTTTTACATTTGCAAACATATTCGAATTTAACGAAGGATACCGTTCGTTACATACTTATTCAACCCGTTGCTTAACCGATACAATTTGATTCTAAAATACTCTACTTTTGTGCGAAGTCAGGCCCTTCCAATACGAGTTTTCAAATATTTGGGAGTCCCGTATATATTTCTGCGGTCTCAGTCTATTTGTTTAGATTGGTTTAAACTGGCCTAGGAGTAGCGAATACGTTGACGCTGCCCGAAAGGGATGTGTGGCATGATGCGTAAAATTGTTGGATACACTTCTAAGCAGTTTTACGTTTTCTACACTAATCCTGTGGTTGCTGTTTGCCCAACACACTTTTTATCACAATCAATACAGTTAGTCTAGTTTTGAAGATTTGTGATGGATCGAATGCAAGATTAGGTCTCGATAAACAAACTACTAACCGTGACCCAGCGAAAGGTGCTGAGCTAGTAGTTCAGTCACCTCAATAATTAGTATATAAGCAGAGTTAGAATAACCCGTCATCGAAAACACTCAATCACCATGGATAACCACATTGGATTAGACTGAAATTTATTAGAAGAGCGCCGTTAAGTGGCGGATACATTTTTGACAGATTGAATGTCATCTTACTACGCCAAGCAATCGTTTATTAACTATATTTTTACTCCACTTGTTTAACCAAAACAAGATCTAAAGTCGAGGGTTTGGAACCTTTGGTTTTGTAACAAAGTAAACACGAAGAGCGATGAAAGACTAACTATTAACTCACAATCACTGCAACGCTCCAACCACAGGATAAATACGGAGCGACACCACGCACGTGCGTATCGAACTGGTCTTTGAGCACCCATCTTAGTAATACAAGCAATCATTACTAATTATATTTGTATCCTAATTGTTTAATCGAAACAGGGATCTATTATTGCACCTCCTAGTCAAGTTCAAGGTCACTGCGTATACCGTAACTATACACTAAAGGTCGGCTTAGCATTTCAGGGCAGCTGTTGTGAAGAAATTTTTTTATTGACTATGCGGTGTTAAAGTTTAGATGGTGCAGTAATTTTTCGGTGTAGAGTTAATTAAGTTTCGGTTGATATTAAGGTTTTTTTGAGGAGATTGACTTGGCATCTAGGCTAGATTGGACTAGTCTGGCTCAGGTGTCAGCACCGTGTAGGGGACTCTGGCCAGTATTACGGTAGGGTCACGAGGACTAGCGGATACGTCGACGCTGCCCGAAAGGGATGTGCGCCATGATGCGTAACCTTCTTGTTTGCCCAACACATTTTTTATCACAATCAATACAGTTAGTCTAGTTTTGAAGATTCGTGATGGGTCAAGTGATTGGTCCAGTTTTGAGGGTTATGAAACCGTTGAAATAGCCTAACGTTCACGTCTGTCTGTTGTATTAAAGCCATGGCGTTTCATCGATTTCTTCGCTCGATGATAAATTCTTAATGAGAAGTGCTCTCCGTTTGTTAACGAGAAATTTACTATTCCCATTACAAGTTCGTTATTAAGCCACTCAAAATTACTCGGCGAACGTTCGTTTTGCTTAATCGCGGAATCGAACGCCGCAGTTTATCTGTCAATTTCACTAACGAATGTAAATCTTCGGGGCAGATTCGGGAGAAAGAAAATATTAAGCGGCGATTTAATTTTTCGCGGACGTCAGGGTGTATCACGTGGCAATTTATGGAGGAAACCGAAGCTTCCTCCGAGCAATTAAACTCAGATTTTTATGCGCTGTGTATAAATTTTCCGCGAGGATTTTGAATCCGCCGCCTAATTGCGTAACGCCATCTATCAGTCACAGAAACATAGAAAATGGTACAAACTTCCAAAATGGTAGAAAATTTCTACACTGTGTAAACTTTCAATGAAGCGAAAAAGGAATGAGAATTTCAACGTGATGAATATACATATATATGTGTGCGAATAAAACGGCACAAGACAAAATGAACAAAGGTCAGGTATATAAAGCGGGAATATCTATAGCTGCCTCGGAGCTACCCAGGGGTATTCTAAGTTTCCTCGTGTGTCCCTAATTTATAATATCCTCGGGGATTGTTTAATTAAATTTAACATCCAAGCACATTCATAAACCAGGCCATCTATTTTCAAAAACACAACGGCTACCATTTAGGCGCATCGGGTATGTTCGAATTCACTGGAATTCTTTTTCTTTCGGGAATCCGAGTAAAAAATTACATTAAATTCAGCACGCAGAGAAGGCAAATAGATTATCAAATTCGGGATACCGGAAACGCAAAGCTTCCCGTTAAAAAGGCCTATTTGCACGGCTAGGTTTTAATACGCTCGTAGATAAAAATAGAAAAAAAAATAAAAAACGATTTTTTTCGAGGTATTCTGCAGAGTATGCGTCAACGACATAGTTTATTAATAATGTAGAACTGTGTGGTGGAAACGTAATGTGTATGAAAGACAAATTTAATGTACGAACCTACTAACGTTGGAGTTTCGTGAAACACATATTAATATCATCAAGTCTGAGAATACTAAACTAGCGCTTTATTAAGCACAATAGTTTAGGCGTATAATGCCAGAGTGGAGAATTCGCGTACAAAAGGTGCGCTCCTCAAAAAACACTATACGCCAGGTAATGTGACATGTTCCCGTCTGAAAAATAAATTTTCAGACATCGTCGAGTTTGGTACCGAATTCCTCCTACTGAAATATTGATTACGCATCTATCTTGGCATCCATAATATATGCCCTTTATTTGTAGAACGCTGAGCAAATCTGGAATGGGAAGAGTTAGCGGACAAGTTGGAAATACATCGATCGTGTAATGAAATTTCCTCCTTCTGCTCGTCCGCTTGAAAATCGGCGAAGACTTCGAAAGTTGTTCCATTTTTATACACTCAAACAATCACCGTGGATAACCACATTGGATTAGACTGAAATTTATTAGACGAGCACCGCTAAGTGGCGGATACATTTTTGACAGATTGAATGTCATCTTACTACGCCAAGCAATCGTTTACTAACTATATTTTTTACTCTACTTGTTTAACTAAAAAGGAGATCTAAAGTTGAGGGTTCATTAAATGTGCAGGTAAGACCGAACGCACAATCACTGCGACGTTCCAACCGCAGCATAAATACGGAGCGACACCACGCACGTGTGTATCGAAATAGTCTTTGAGCACCCATCTTAGCATTACAAGCAATCATTACCAATTATATTTGTATCCTAATTGTTTAATCGAAACAGGGATCTATTCTTGCACCTCCTAGTCCAGTTCAAGGTCACCGCGTATACCGCTACACTAAAGGTCGGCTCAGCATTTCAGGACAGCTGTCGTGAAGAAATTTTTTTTATCGACTACGCAGTGTTAAAGTTTAGATGGTGCAGTAATTTTTCGGTGTAGAGTTAATTAAGCTTCGTATTCTGTAGAAACAGTCGGGGTAGTTTTTGTCATCTAGGATTGCTTTAATTAATTAATGGTTAATTAAGACAAATGGTTTTGGTAAACTTTATTATTTATGATTATTACGGCTAGACGTTATACACAGTGGCGGCGCATAGGGAAGGAACGTGCCTTGCAGTAGTAGTGATTATGTCGACCGGTTCATTTGTTTGTGAAATAAGTATAGCGGTGCTAGTGCAGCGATAGTGCCGTCCTCTGTGTCCGTTTGCGTTTGTCTACAGTCGCCCCGTTTTATAGGTTAATAATATTAACTTATCACCCTAGTTTCCGGGGAAGCTAATGGCCAATATCAATTAACTGCAGCGATTCCAAGACATTCCCGCAAATGTTCGGTTATAAATCGGGGTTATTAAAAAATCCGCTTAACATACAAAATGGGGTTCGATTATTCAAGCGCCGAAATACGTCCGGTTATTAGTAACATCAATAATAACTATTTTAATTTTCCGACTCCTGAAAAAAAGAGTGCAGGAAGCAGAAAAATGTTCACATTTTCCCTTTGCCCTTATTAATTCCAGTAATTGCTATATTGGCATTCGCGATTTTCGAATCAGCGGGTGCCCTACAGTTGTCACCAACATATAATTAAAACCCCTTAGAGGTAATTTATTATCCTTTTCGATCTTAAATAGAATATTGATTGGACGGCGCCCTCTTTGCATGTTTGATCAAAATTCCTCCGGGCTAGACGTATAAATAAACCTAATTTGCATAGAGTTTATTATAAATATAACCGTTCGCCGTAATAGGGCAAAGCTCGAACAATTACTGCTCATGGCGGTCCAATATTCGGGAAATCTCCAACAAATTTATTTATCGACGATGCCGGCAAACAAACATGGTGTTTATTTTGAATTTTAAAATTTGCGTCTCGTGTTTATTTTCGAAACTCTCCAATTAATTTGTTTTAGGGAAAAAAGCGGACCAGAAAATTACTGTTGAATTTTTTCCAATTTAATACCTCAACAATCCCACTTCGCATACAATAATACCTCAAGCCGAAAACGTTACAACGCGTGTTTCAACGATTCATTCAGGAGCTTTAATGAATTTTCTATTTAACTCCGCCAGGGGTCAATTTCCAATGTTGTTACTTCACTTTTCCAGCCAGGCACTGTACAGAGCTTTTTCTTCTGTGATTCTATCAGTAGGCAGAGAAATAGGAGATGATTTGAAGCAGAAAGTAAGTTTTCAACTTGATTTGGACGTATCACAGAACTGTTGGATGAAACCTCCTCTCAGAACCTTCGAACTCAACGTTAAACGTACGTAGATGCCTTGACCTTGAACTCAAAATCGAAGATTCTTAAATGGAGTAGGTTATAAAATTATTGACAGGATCTAGGACAGGACATTTATCTCTAGTCCTCATTTTGCAATTCGCGATACGTTTTGCTTTCAATTTGATCGAGACACTGATTTTATACTCATTAACTCGTTGACTACACCAAACAGAAACGAAGGATTAAAAAATGCGAAAACACTGAAAGTCTCAAGAGTCCAAAACTGCCCTTTCATCACTCAGAAGATACTTGAAATTGCACTTTTACGGATTTTGATCATCCAGTGAAACTGGCGTTCTTACCTCTAAAGTGTGGCTGGGTTGGGCCGAGAAATGAGGATCATAGGAGGAGGTTTACCAGTTCTAATTAGGCATAAACATGGTTACGACACCCAAAATCGATTAGAAGTGGTGATAAGGAGTGATTTAAGGAAGAGTTTTCGCAAGGGCATCGATATACAGATTGTGAAATTTCGCTTCTGATTCTTTAACTTCTTCAAGGTTACTTAACCCATCCAAGTTCTCAGTTTCCCAAAAGAGTTGATGAACAGGTTTCAGAATCGACGGTGTATAAATCTGAGAAACAGTTTTCCTAAGAATTTTTATGTACTAATTGTATAATGTCGTCCTATAACATTTGACCTTGAATCTTAGACCAAATATTTAGGAAAACCTTGAACTGAATGTAGAAGATTTCGACCATCCATTAAAATTGACGTTCTTAACTCTAAAGTGTGATTCTTTCAGTGGCCTGAGAAAGGAGGATCATAGGAGAAGGTTTATCAGTTTTAATTAAGCATAAACATGGTTGCGATACTCAAAATCGATTAGAAGTTGTGATAAGGAATGATTTAAGGAAGAGTTTGCAGAAGGGTATCGATGTACAGATTGTGAAATTTTGCCTTAACATGTTTGACCTTGAATCTTAGATCAAATATTTACGAAGACGTTGAACTGAAGATAAAAGGTTGCGAGAGAAAGCTCCAGAATGCCTCTACCGCTTCTGATTCTTTAGACTTCTTCAAGGTCAGTTAACTCATCAAATTAATTGATGGGTAACTCTGTGTACAAATCTGAGAAGCAGTTTTACTAAGACTTTTTATGTACTGTTTGTGGAATCTCGTCCTATAACGTTTGACCTTGAATCTTAGACCAAATATTTAAGAAGACCGTCAATTGAATATAGAAGATTTCGATCATCCATTGAAACTGACGTTCTTAACTCTAAAGTGTGATTCTTTCAGTGGGTAGAGAAAGGAGGATCACAGGAAAAGGTTTATCAGTTTTAATTGAGCATAAACTTGATTAAGACTCCCACAATTGATCAGAAGTAGTGATCAGGTAGTTTTCAAACTTGATTCGGGGATTGACTTTGGGTATATCGTGGAACTATTGGATGAAACATCCTCCTGGAACGTTTAAATTCAAGGTTAAATGTTCGCAGATGCTTTGACCTTGAAAACTAAATCGAACATTATAGAATGATATGGGTTACAAAATTGATAGGATTTAGGACAATATCAAGGTCATTTACGCACCGGTTGTGAAGCTGTTAGTGGAATTGATCTTGAGCAGACCTTGAACAATAGACTGATACTAAAACCTCCTCTCGGAAATTGACTTCTCAGCACTACTTCTATCTTTGAAGATACTCGAAAAGTCCACTTTTACGGATTTCGATATTTCAGTATAACTGGCGTTCTTACCTTTAAAGTGTGATTCTATCAGTGATTCACTCAGAAGGAGTGATAAGGTGGTTTTCAGCCTGATTGGGGGATTGGCCTTGAAGATATCATGAAACCTTTAAGTTCAAGGTCAAATGTTTGCAGCTTCCTTGATCTCGAAGATGGTTACGATTCGCAAAATTAATTAGAATTAATTAGATGATTAGGGAGTTGTCAGCTTGACTGGGAGATTGACATTGAAGATATCATGGAGCTATTGAAGGAAACCTCCGAGACCGATAGGTAATATTTTGTACAAGTTTAAGCAAGATTTGAATCTTGGATCAATTTTTTACGAAGATCTGGAACTGAAGATAAAAGGTTGCGAGAGAAAGCTCCAGAACGCCTCTATCTCTTCTGATTCTTTAACTTCTTCAAGGTCACCTAACTCATCCACGTTCTCAAGTTTTCTAAACGAGTTGATGATTAGGTTTTAGAATCGATGTATGGACAATTCTGTGTACAAATCTTTGAAGATACTTTGGTAGAGCAAATATTTACGTACACATTAACTTTGAACTCAAAGACGAAGGTTGCGATAGAAAGCTCCAAAACTCATCTACCTTTTCTGATTTTTTAATTTCTTCAAGGTCGCCCAACCCATCCAAGTTCTCAGTTTTCTAAACGAGTTGATGATTAGGTTTTAAAATCGATGGACGAGGAATTCTGTATACAAATCAGAGAAGTTTTCCTAAGAGCTTTTATGTACTGATTGTGGAGCCTCCTCCTAGAACGTTTGACCTTGAATCTGAGATCAAATATTCGCCTAGATATTAACCGTGAACTCAAAGTCGAAGGTTGCGATAGAAAGCTCCAGAATGCCTCTACCTTTCCTGATTCTTTAACCTGTTCAAGGCCACCCATCCATCGCATTTTTGAGTTTTTTAAACAAATTGATAACTAGATTTCAGAATCGACTGATAGGTAAGCTTGCGTACAAGTTGAAGAATGAGTTTCCCTAAGAGTACTGATGGATTGGTTGTGGAACCTCTTCCTAGAACGTTTGGCCTTGAATCTGAGATCAAATATTTACGAAAATCTTGAACTGAAGAGAGAAGGTTGCGACAGAAAGCTCCAGAACGGCTCTACCCCAATCTCCTGAAGACAGTTTATTCGATAATCTGAAACATATGTTGACGTTTAAAACATTATTGTTGTTGAGGTGTTTGTTAGTTCTGGCGAGGTTTCAGGGTCTATTGGTAATTCTGTCTATAAGCCGAAAAAGGAGCCTTCTCAGAATGATCTGAGTAGGCCCTGATTGTAGAACCTCGTGCAGGGTTGTGAGAGAAAGCTCCAGAACGCTTCTATCTTTTCTGATCCCTTAACTTCTTCAAGGTCACCCAACCTCTCTCAGTTCTCAGTTTCCTGAACGAGTTGTGATTAGGTTTCAGAACTGATGGACGGATTTTTCCTAAGACATTTTATGTGCTGATTGAACCTCGTCCTAGAACGTTTGACCTTAAACCTTAGATTAAATATTTACGTAGATATTGACCTTGAGGTCAAGGTCGAAGGTTATGAGAGAAAGCTCCAGAACACTTCCACCTTTTCTGATTCTATAACTTGTTCGAGGTCGCCCAACTCAACCTAGTTCTCAGTTTTTTGATTGACGTGATGAGTAGGTTTCGGGATCAATGTCGTGTAAAAATTTAAGGACTTCTTCTAAGAACATCGATGTACTGATTGTGGAACCTCATCCTAAAACGTGTGACCTTGAACCTTAGATTAAATATTTACGTAGATATTGACCTTGACGTCAAGGGCGAAGGTTACGAGAGAAAGCTCCAGAACACTTCTATCTTTTCTGATTCTATAACTTGTTCGAGGTCGTCCAACTCAACCTAATTCTCAGTTTTTTGATCGACCTGATGAGTAGGTTTCGGGATCAATGTTGTGTACAAGTTTAAGGACTTCTTTTAAGAGCATCGACGTACTGATTGTGGAACCTCATCCTAAAATGTGTGACCTTGAACTTTAGATTAAATATTTACGTAGAAATTGACCTTGAGGTCAAGGTCGAAGGTTACGAGAGAAAGCTCCAGAACGCTCCTATCTTTTCTGAATCTGTCACTTCAGAATCAGAGGTTTGGGCGATATAACAATGGGCTATATTTCCTTATTTGAGGCTCTTCTAAAAGAAATTTTATTTTCCGCAGCGTTATTTAATTATTTTTGATGGTTTCCTGGCAAAAGGGAAACTCAATAAGTCAAATGGAAAAAGTTAAAGTGGGATTAATTATCCGACAAACACCTTTTGTAACTTCTTCGAGTACTTTATTTCCGCTTTAAAGTAATTAAATAAACGGGATTAAAAATCGTTGGATTTTGTTCTTGTTATCCGCGTCGACCCTTAACGATGATAAATCCACTTGTTTTTTTATTGCTTTCCGACGGAAGGACTGGGGAAAGAGGGTGGGAGGGTGTTATTTAATTAACACCACCGACGAATGCCTTTTATCCGCTCTCTTTTGTTATGAATAAGTCGAGACTTAGCGGTCGATTACCCGTTTTTTTTGACTTCATTAATTTAGGGGGAAGAATTGAGTTTTGCGTTTTTTCGCGCGGGAAAATAGTTCTAAAAAGAAACACACGGGTTGTTTAAACGAGCCCGGCCGAAAAAAGTTATCAATTTGGTCGTAGATACGCCCGGTCGGAATTTGGACACTCGAAAATGGCGTGGATTTTTTAAAGGTGATCCCAAGTTCGACCACCCCGCCGACTCGTATATTATTGCTATCTGGTATTTGCCCGACCAACGGACCGCCCAAAAAAATTATCGACTCTGTACGCTATTGCAAAAATAATTGTTCCCGCGCTACCCGAATATGGACGACGATTCCACGATATAAATCAGCAACACCCTGCGGTAGCTGTTGACGACATAAATGTCTTCTTTTTAACTCGACCCACTTACTTCCCATACATTTCATCACCGAGATCCACTTTTACTCATATTTCCAATACTACGAAGTTATCACCCGTTTTCTGTCAGTCGACAAGTAACGATTCTGGTGTGGGTAATAGAAAATACTCGATTTATTATTGACTACCTTCCCTTGAAGGATTGAAGATTATAGTCCAAAATCAATCAAGAGATAGATACTACATCCAACAGTGTAAGGAAAACTATTAGAAACCTCCTTCCAAAACCTTTGAATTCAAGGTTAAATGTTCGCAGATACATTGACCTTGAACCCTAAATCGGAAATGCTAAAATGGCGTGGGTTACAAAATTGGCAGAATTAAGGACAGTGACAAACTCATTTACACATCAGTTGTAGGGCTACCCCTAGGACTTTAGAGGCCTTGACTAATGATCCGATTTTAAAACCACCAATAACCTTTGAATTCAAGGTTAAATGTTCGGAGATGCATTGACCTTAAACTTATGATCGAAAGTTCAATAATGGAGCCATCCACTCAAATCTCATTTTACAATTCGTGGCGTATTTATAATATAATATCTCTAAAGTGTCATGTCTATCGATGGGCCGAGAAATGAGGATCATAGGAGAAGGTTTTCTAATTAGAAGTTAGCTACGACTCCCAAAATTAATTAGACGAGATGATTAGGGGGTTGTCAACTTGATTGGGAGATTGACCTTGAAGATATCATGAAACTATTGAAAGAAACCTCCGAGACCGATAGGTAATCTTCTGTATACGTTTAAGCAGGAGTTTTCCTAAGAGCATCGATCTACTGATTGTGAAACCTCGTCCTAGAATGTTGTTGACCTTGAACGTTAGATCAAATATTTACGAAGACCTTGAACTGAAGATAAAAGGTTGCGAGAGAAAGCTCCAGAACCCCTCTACCTCTTCTGACTCTTTAACTTCTTCAAGGTCACCTAGCTCATCTAAGTTCTCAGTTTTCAAAACGAGTTGATGATTGGGTTTTAGAATCGACGGATGGATAATTCTGTGTAGAAATCTGAGAAACAGTTTTCCTAAGAATTTTTATCCTGTCCTATAACATTTGACCTTGAATCTTAAAGATACAGCACTACTTCTATCTTTGAATTATATATATAATCTTTTATTACTGGCATTCTTACTTCTAAAGTGTGATTCTATCAGTGATTCAGTTAGAAGGAGTGATAAAGTGGTTTTCAGCCTGATTGGGGATTGGCCTTGAAGATATCATGAAACCTTTGAGTTTAAGGTCAAATATTTGCAGGTTCAAAGTGTCAAATTGTGGACACTTTAGATGTTCCAAGGTGTCTTTGTGAGTACACAGATGGTTTAAACGTCTGGAAACGTGAACTAATGTTACTCATTAACTATAACAAACAAAAACGTAAGATTAGGAGGTTCGGTCTCCGTCCATGTCTAAGTAGATAACGTCCGGTTAAAAAATGGCGTCCATCCTGGATGGCCGTTACCGAAAATTTGGGAAGTTACGCACAGGATATGGTCGCCCATTGATTATCCTAATCTATCCTTTCGTTCTGTCGGCATTTTGTGTGTGGCTGGTCTTTAAGTTATGAAGCGCTGTTAGGGACAGGAGTTTTTGGCGACATGGAGGGAGACTTGATAATCTAATTAGATGGAGATAAAGCTTTTAATTAAGAGCGAATTGAATCGATTCGGGTTTGAGATCTGAGCGAATTTATTTAACATCAGATTAAATAAATTGAAAACATTGCTGCCCAACAAGAACTATAAATCCCGGGAGGTTTAAGCTAATCGATTGGGGAGCAAATGCGATAATCGTACCAGAACTCGTTACGAGTCAATTTACCGCCTTTTGTAAGTTTTTTTAGCAGCCGAATAGCGTTCGAATTATCACTGTATAAGGTAATTACGTGATGAGGTAAAATTGATATTAATTGGACCATCGAAACTTCCGAGGAATTTCGCGGAGGGGATCGCAAATACTTTACCGCGATTACCTGGCATAATTGGAGGAGCAGCTTTTCACGTGAGCGGGGGGAGGCGTTTCTAGTGAGTGACCGAACGGTTGATTTGCATTCATGTATCTGACAGCCGCTTTGGCAATATACCTATTGTCACAAAATAATCACCGGCTCCACACAATTCCCCACAGTGATTATGGGGATTAATATGTTAAGCACAATCGTGTCTCGGCGGCATTGCTTTCCTGTTAATTATATCTTCATTAAACTGTAATTGTGAACTTCGTCACTTCCCCTAACAATTTTATATCCACCCTCTGTACACCCCCTTACGTCTAGGGGGACTATTTTACGTGAGCTTACATCCATCAGAAGCGCGGACGTCTTATGAAATCTAAAATGGATAGTCCAAGGTCACCCAATCCCTTTCATTTCTCAGTTTCCTAAAGAAGCTGATGATTAGGTTACAGAATTGATAATCTTGTGTACAAGTTTAAGAAGAAATGTACCTAAGAGCATCGATGCGACCTTGAATCTTAGATCAAACATTTACGTAGACCTCGATAATGAACTCAAGGTCGAAGCTTGCGAGAGAAAGCTCCAGAACGCTTCTACCTTTTCTGATCCTTTATCTTCTTCAAGGTCACATCCCAATTCTCGATTTTCTAAAAATAGTTGATAATTGGGTTTCAAGATCGATTGATAATCCTGTGTAGAAGTCGAAGAAAGAGTTTTCCTAAGAGCGTCTACATACTAATTGTGGAACATTGAATTAGAACTCAAGGTCGAAGGATGTGAGAAAAAGCTCCAGAACGGATCTACTTTTTCATATCCTTTAACTTCATCAAGGTCTATCTTCATCTCAGTTCTCAGTCTTCTAAAAATAGTTAATTAAGTTTCAGAATAAATCGATTGGTCATCTTGTGTACTACTTAAGAAGGAGCTTCACTAAGAGCATCAATGTACTGATTGTGGAATTTTGTCTTAAAACGTTTGACCTTGAATCCTAGATTAAATATTTACATAGACATTGAATTTGAACTCAAAGGTGAAGGTTACGAGAAAGAACTCCAAAACACTTCTACCTTTTTTGATTCTTTAACTTCTTCAAGGTCATCCAACACATCGCAGTTCTCAATTTTCTCAAAATAGTTGATTAAGTTTCAGAATAAATCGATTGGTCATCTTGTGTACAAGTTAAGAAGGAGCTTTACTAAGAGTATCGTTATACTGATCGTGAAACTTTGTCTTAAAAGGTTTGACCATGAATCTTAAATTAAATATTAACGTAGACATTGAATTTGAACTCAAGGGCGAAGGTTACGAGAAAAAGCTCCCGAACGCATCCACCTTTTCTGATTGTTTAACTTCTTCAAGGTCACCCAATACATCCCAGTTCTCGATTTTCTAAAAATAGTTGATTAGATTTTAGGGTCGATTAGTAATCCTGTGTACAAGTTTAAGAAGGAGTTTTACTAAGAGCATCGATGTACTGATTGTGGAACTTTGTCTTAAAACGTTTGACCTTGAATTTTAGATTAAATATTTACGTAGACATTGAATTTGAAATTAAGGGCGAAGGTTACGAGAAAATATACAATGAACTCTACAATGAACTCAAGGTCGAAGGTTTCAAGAAAGAGCTCCAGAACGCTGCTACCTTTTCTGATCCTTTAACTTGTTCAAGGTTATCCAATACATCCCAGTTGTCGATTTTCTAAAAACAGTTGATGATTAGGTTTTATGGTTGATTAGTAATCCTGTGTATAAATTCAACCGCATTTGGGAATCCGATCTACTAAGCAATACACAAATCTGTTAAAGATTCAACGATTTCGGTTGTAGTGTGCGATATCGGTGGAGAATAAATCTGGATAGTGGTCTAGGTTGCGCCACTTACCGCAGCTCTCCTCGTTTTTGTGTAAGTGTTTTGTGCTGTTTTTTATTGTGATGTCCTATGTTTGTGTTGTGTTTGTGTGGGTTCAGGTGCGTGTGGAAGAGTAGGCTTTGGTTTATAGCCATGTCTTGGCTGCAATAAGAATGTCATAAATGTTTGTAATTATGAGCATTGTACATCTGTAGTCAATAAACACTATTATTATTATAAATATTTACGTAGACCTCTACAATGAACTCAAGGTCGAAGGTTGCGAGAGAAAGCTCCAGAACGCCTCTATCCTTTCTGACGAGAACCTATACCAGTTCTCAGTGTTTTAATAATAGTTGATGATTAGGTGTCAGAATAGATCAATTGGTTATCCCGCGTACAAGTTTAAGAAGGAGCTTTACTAAGAGCATCGATATATTGATTGTGAAATCCCGTCTTGGAACGTTTGACCTTGAATCTTAGATCAAATATTTAAGTAGACCTCTACACTGAACTCAAGGTCAAAGGTTGCGAGAGAAAGATCCAGAACACTTCTATCTATTCTGATTCTTTAACTTCTTCAAGGTCATCCAACCTATCCCAGTTCTTATTTTTTTAAGTAGTTGATTAAGTTTCAAAATCAATCGATTGGTAATTTTGTTACAAGCAGAAGGAGTTTTCTCAAAATCATTCAAAACGTTCTCGTCCTACAACGTTTGACCTTGAATCTTAGATTAAGTATTTACGTAGATATTGAATCTGAACCCAAATATTTACGCAGACCTCGACAATGAACTCAAGGACGAAGGCTGCAAGGAAAAGCTCCAGAACGCTTCTACCTTTTCTGATCCTTTAACTTCTTCAAGGTCACCCAATATATCCCAGGTCTCGGGTTTTTTAAAATAGTTGATCATTAGGTTTTAGGGTCCATTGGTAATCCTGTATATAAGTCGGAGAAGGTGGTTTGATCTTGAATCTCAGATCAAATATTTACGAACCTTTACAATGAATTCAAGGTCGAAGGTTGCGAGAGAGAGCTCCAGAACGCCTCTATCTTTTCTGATCTTTTAATTTCTTCAAGGTCACCCAATATATCCCAGTTCTAGGTTTTCTAAAAACAGTTGGTGATTAGGTTTTAGGGTCGATTGGTAATCCTGTGTAGAAGTTTAAGAAGGAGCTGTACTAAGAGTATCGATGTACTGATTGTGGAATCTTGTCTTGGAACTTTGACCTTGATGTTAAATCAAATATTTACGTAGACATTGACCTTGAACTCAAGGTCGAAGATTGCGAGGGAAAGCTCCAGAACAAGTCTATCTTTTCTGATCTTTAACTTCAATTTTATGAACTATTTTTCGAAAAAGGGCCCTGATAGGAGCTTTTCGGTAGGAGCTTTTCGGTAGAAGTTAATAAATGTCACTTTTTTGCGATAAAAATCAAGAAGATTGTTCAAAAGTTTAGTCCGCACCGTATCAAACGGGATGTTCATAGTTGGTAAAACAGAGTAGGAGGTATGAAAATCTATACAATTTAGTGAAGACGTCAGTAGGCGGCGGAGCAAGTCGGACGTTTTAATTAAACAGTATCCAAAGTAGCTGGTGGAAAGTCGAAAACATAACAACGGCGTAAAGTAAATAGTTATTATCTTTAAAATTAACTGAGAGCGAGCAATTTTCGGGTCGGGCCGGAGGTTTCCTGTAAAATGGAGGAGGATGGAGGGGGGAAGCCTACCTTGATGGAGCAAGAGCGGTTTAAGCTTTGCAAGAAATATATCCCCCCTTAAAACTGGGCGCGAGACCCTTCGTTTAATTTATTCTCTTATATGAACGGGGTCCTAGGTGCAACTTGTTTAATTCCGGTATTATCCTTGCTTATCCCGTAGCTGCTTTTAAAAAACACTAATGGGGGATTATTTATTCCACGATGGCCCGCGATTTACGGTTGCTCATAAGGTGGGAACTGCTCGAAAATTAATTTTACCAAACAATGGCCGTGATAAAGCGAAGAAAATAACTGGACAACGTATGGGGAATTGCCGCTATATTAAGTGTGTGATGGAGAACGTGCGAGCTGACCGGATGCCATACACAATATTGCCAATCTTTATGAGATTGTTTGCCAACATGGCGATTCGAGAATTGGATATTTGTGGTTGATAAATATGTTATGGACATACATCGGATATTAACAATCGCCAGCGGCGCTGTTGAAGTGGAAGCTGGACTAAAAGTCCGTAATTTCCTGTTGTTACCATTTAGAGAGAATTATAACCGCACGCAATCATTTGTACGCCACTGCTGGGGTATTAAACTATTATTTACGCTAGTATCAAACTATTTACGTTGGACAAAGGGATGAAGGACCAGGATACAATGACCATCATTAAAATCTTCATGAGATTCATCACAATACGAGAAATGATCAATTTGTTTGTGATAATCGAGAAAGCGATACAGTTAATTGTTTATAGATAGTTATTTCACGATAACGAAACTGTACAGTTATTTTAGACATTTTCATAGGAATGGCTGAGATGTTATCGAAACTGCAAGGTAAGCTAGATTTTTTCATAGGGTACAGCACCTAATAAACTATCTAAAACTAGCAAACATAAAACCAGAGGTAGATTGAGTCAACCAGAGGAGAAAAGTCCCGTACCATTTTGCCATTTACGCAATAGTTTGTTAGATATTAAATATTTATAGTCAGCAAATAGCGCGGCGTGGGAAGCACGCCGGCCTGTAACAACTCCCCGCTCGCAGCGCTCTAGAGTGGGAGGGGTACGCGGGGGCACGCGTGCTATTGCTCGGGCGCTCGCTCGCGTATTTCCCACGCCGCGCTATTTGCTGACTATAAATATTTAATATCTAAAAAACTGTTTTCTTCTCTGTTTGACTCAATCTATCAAATCAAGAATTTTATGTATGATCTAGAAATATATGGTAAATGAATTCCAACGTTATCCGGTACCTTATTAATTATAAAGCGAAACTGGCGTTAAATAAACAACGGCGCTCTAAAGCTAAAGGTTCTTTTTATTGTGCAAGAAACAAAACCGAACGTTGTGGGGTTTTAATTTATTTTTAATCGTTCAGTTCGCGGGATGAGATCGTTTATAGCGCGCTTAATTTTTAGTTGAAGCGAGTAAAGAGTTTTATCGGCCGTCAAATGCAAATATCTAGAGGTTTCAGGGCGTATAGAATGAATTTTTATTTTTCGACATCCCGGCGAGTGGAAAGCAGTGTAAAATCAACTAGTATCTATTTTAAGGTGCCGCTTATAGAAATCTACTCACAAAAGGCGATATGACGGCAGATATACGCGGCAATCTTCAAAGTGGTACAAACATTAACGTTTTATCGGTATTAGTGCACTTCTCGGAAAGTTTAGCAGTTGAATAAATTCTCAGTGACTTTTACGGCATACCGAGGTAATGTTTCGGTATTTACATATGTTAAGCAGGCATAAGCTATCGGGTTTGGCCGTATTTTAGACTACTAGGCATTAACAGCCGTACGCTATTACAAAGTCGATATTTTATTTTTGAACCGGCCTTAAATTATGAAACTGCAAATTGGACACTGTGAGCGCTGCTTGTGAACTGGCAATAATGTTTGTCCAGCAATTTGTAACGGATATTATTGGCCGGTAATGTAGGTAAATTTTTCGTCCGCATTACACGAACTAATCCACCATAAATAATTCAATAACATCCCTAATGAATGTTATTTGGTTAGCGACTTTTGTATACCCTCCTACACAGGGTTACACCGTTTGGATGGTTTAAATGTTTCGAATTACTATGTTAATTAAAACAGAAATTTGAATTACGCGCCCAATTTCATTATTTAAACGATTATTAAATTATTCAACCATCCCTGCCCGCAATTATTAACCACTAAAAATTGCGGTGCAGGGATGCCGTTTGATAATCAGTCATTATCCGAAACACTTAAATAATATACATAGGTAATAAAATCCCGACGTCATTTTACTTCAATTCGAATTTGAATATCTGGCGAATTTTAAATGGCACACAAATTAACTAATAGCCCTCCGAATAAAAACGGAAACATCATAAACTAAGGCTAACTTGTTGCGGGAACTGAATATTTAATTTTTAATATCCGTTTCAATTGCTAACCATCAAAAGGCGCAGTAAAAAGTATTACACTTAAGACCTTAAGTTTGGGCGATAAAAAATTATTGCTTCCGGCAGCCATATTTCCTGCAACGTGTTCCGGTTTTACTTCCTAGAGGCCCATACAACTGATTCTTTATAGCGCCGACATCAATTCCTCCCTCCTACCAAAATGCTACGAATTTTTCTTTTCTTTATTTCATAGAGACCCCTCAAGATAAAACTGTAGTGAATAATATCTGCGAATGTTTATTATAACACTTATTTATCCGTTTAGGAAGGCAACTAAAAGGCTAAAAATAATACAGGGTGTACACGAAGAGCATCGATGTAATGATTGTAGAATCTCATCCTAGAAGGTTTGACCTTGAATCTCAGATCATAAGTTTACGTAGACCTTGACCTTGAACTCAAGATCGAAGGTTGTGATAGAAAGCTCCGGACGTTTCTACCTTTTCTGATCCTCTAATTTCTTCAAGGTCACTCAACCTGTCCTAGTTCTCAGTCTTCTAAACGAATTGACGACTAGATTTCCGGATCGACATATAGGTAATCTTGTGTACAAGTTGAAGAAGTAATCTTACTAAGAGCATCGATGTACTGATTGTGGAACTTTGTCGTAAAACGTTTGACCTTGAATCTAAGATTAAATATTTACATAGACATTGAATTTGAAGTCAAGCTCGAAGGCTTCGAGAGGAAGCTCCAGAACGCCTCCATCTTTTCTGATCCTTTAATTTTTTTAAGGTCATCCAGCTTATCCCAGTTAGCAGTTTTCTCAAAATAGTTGATTAAGGTTCAGAATAAATCGATTGGTCATTTTGTGTACAACTTAAGAAGGAGTTTTACCAAGAGCATCGATGTACTGATTGTGAAATTTCGTTTTGGAACGTTTGACTTTGAATGTTAAATCAAATATTTACGTAGATATTGACCTTGAACTCAAGATCGCAAGTTACGAGAAAGAGTTCCAGAACGCTTCTACCTTTTTTGATTCTTTAACTCCTTCAATGTCATCCAACCCATCCCAGTCCTCAGTTTTCTAAAAATAGTTAAAGAAGGAGCTTTACTAAAAGCATCGATGTACTGATTGTGGAACTTTGTCGTAAAACGTTTGACCTTGAATCTAAGATTAAATATTTACATAGACATTGAATTTGAACTCAACGTCGAAGGCTTCGAG
>JAWQRM010000663.1:0-20594 GCA_033557675.1 Coptodactyla brooksi | reverse complement strand
GTGTATAGATGCGGAAGGGTGCTACTTTGAAGAATTCTGATGGTTTGTGCTATTCTCATGAATATATATTTTTTTAAAAAATGAGTCCTACTAATTTCAGAACAGACCATGTATATTTGGATATATGATCTTAGTTAACTGAGAACGTCTACCAAATTTTGGTTTCCTAAGTTAGAGTATTATTGAGATATTAATTATTTTTTAAATTTTTAACCTCACTTTGAAGGGCTATAACTTCTCAGGGGCACAACTTGGTATAAGAAGTAAGTTGGGTTAATTCATCATATTTTAGGTTTGCTTACATGCTTTTGCTTTGTGTCGGTTCTTATGCGAATTACCCTGTATAAATAAAAGTGAATCAGTCACATTAATTTGAAAGTCGTTTATTTTATGTCACCCTACAACGCATTGACACATTTAATTGAACATGGAGACTTTTATATTAAAGTATACACAATACTATAGTATTACTGCGTTGTGTAACAGAGATCAAATCCAACAATACCTATGTTTCATCTAACGAAAATACACATCCAGCACAGAACGTTAAAGAATTTTAACCAGCAAGTATTATCATTTTTATTGCTAATATAATAGAATATAAGATACAAAAATTATGAAAATATTGCAAATGAAATATGGATTAAGTACGGATCTTACAGCAAAGTCGACAAGGAACGTTTATAACAAAACTAATCGAACCGGTTGGTGGCTATTAATCGTAAATCCTTAGAAATTGGTTATGTCGACTTTCTGTTAATTATTTTTATTGGAATTTTATGTGTTAAAAACATTTAACACATAAAATATAACTGACTTTCTACTGTTCCTTGCAGAGATACTTTCATTCAGAATGGTGTTCTAAAAGTAGTACCAGTAAATCGTTGACAAATATAGATGGTAGCGTATATAAAATATTAACTCTACCATATACATTTGCTTCTAATCCTTTGTAAATTGGTGCACCTCTAAGAAATTTTATACACCATATGAAACCACGCTCGGATGGCATCAAAAACGTACTAAAAAATTGAAGTTACTGGGCAAGCCGAAAATTTGGCAAGATGGGTAACAAAAAAAAGCAATTCAGTACAAGAATAGCGCCATCGGGTTTATAAAGAATCGTTGCCAGTTTTTGCAGGGGCCGGCCTAATTTATCGCTGCCGCGTCCTCTATTAAAATTCATACTCAGGTTTCACCGAACGGGAAAATGAGATCAACAAGTAAATCAATTCGTCGCTTCTCCGCCTCTTCGTGTCATGGAAAGCGTATTAAACACGCCTCGCAAGGTACAACCCCGATTATTATGTACATATATATTCTGTGGCATAAAATTGACGCGCCAGGCGAATAATCAAGCGAGAAACGTCAACGTAACCCGCGCTATAACGGAGTGCATACAATATCTTCTCTTTTACCGGAAGAATGAGTTGTAAATCCCTGGAACACCTTTAAAAGTTAATATATTCATAAGAATTAAAGATGTTTTTTTACTCGTATTAAATAATACACATATGTTCATTACAAATAAGATTCTCGATACATAATGTCATTCATTACTCATGTTTCATCATTGAACTGTTATTTTGTACGCATAAGGTTATTTCTTTCATAGAAATAGCTGTACTACAACATTGTAAAATTTAAAAGAAGTTGCAATAGGTCAAGCAAAATGTACAAAATTTAAAATTAAAGGCATACCGATTTCCATTACATTAACACATCTCTACCGATAAAGATTTAGTAGATTAGGATTATAACGTATATATATATATATATACAAGATTTTCAGAACTACCACAATTGAATAAAATTAGTTTACTGTTGAATAACAGGAAATAATAAAACCTAGAAAGGAAGATTCTGAAAGGAACGATTTTGTTCGATATCGACTAAACGGATGATACACTTCTAATTAATAATAATTTACAGTCAACACTTTGAAACGTTCGAATAACGAAGAAATATTCAATTCACGAACGCCTGTATTTGAAATGTCAAGACCTGATTACTTTTTAGCTACATACAAAAATATTACAATACTTCCAAACTAAGATAAAAAAAATTCTTAGAACAGGAATTCATATTTCGTCCCGTTGAGGACTTGTAGGTTTCTTAAAGCCCGGTACATTTTCCAAAATCGTTAACTACACTATACGAGTTTCAACAACAACAGATTGATACATATCTGCATTACATTTGCAGATCTCTACAGACAAAGTTTTAATAGACTAAAATTATGATCTACGCGTACATTTTTCGAAATCGTTTACACAAATGTAGAAACGTTATTTTGATAAATTTAGGTATTGTGATTAATGTAATAATGTCCCGGAGAAAAAAACAATCAACTGTTCTAGAAGAAGAAACACAACAAAACTAAAGAAACTGAAATATAGTTTCTGATTAACATACAACTAATGTATGGAGAAATAATTCTCTACAAGTGACTAGCAGATTAAGAAAAATAACAAATTAAGAGATCGAACCTGCAACTTCCTTCTTTCATGACATGTGTTCTCACCATCTGAACTACGCGAGGGTCTCTCCCACTATTCAGAAAAGCATTATCTTGTTTCTTCCGTTAGAAAAAGACAGAATAACTGCACCCTATCACCTTCTTCACGTCTTCTTCTTATTTACCCCTTTCAGCTATCTTTGTCAACGCACGGAATGTTTGCACATGCAAATCTCTTTTGATGTATGCTTTAAGATAGAACAAAATTTTATCAATATCATATATTTCCAGTTAATCACTAGTTACCACTTCACCAAAACAAGAATTAATTGCTCGACGCGCATTTCGTCAATGAAGTCGACATCTTCAGAAGCAACAGGAACAAAGACGAAAGAGATTGTCCATTCTAATGTATACTGAATGGTGGTGGCCGGATGCCATCCCATGCTGTGAGCTACGTGACCTATCGAAACCAGCAAGTGTATATTTGTTTCTAGAAGGTTTGTTTCTAGAACCTATACTCGTGTTCAAACAAGTGTAAATACAGGAATAGTTTGTCTATTAATAGACAGATAAGTGTAAATACGGAAATTATAGGAAACACGGGTATAGGTTAAGAAATCTTCTAGAAACAAGTATGGGGGTGGCATCCGGCCACCATCCTCCAGTATAGAATAGAACGGATAATCTCTTCCATCTTTGTTTCCTGGTGTTCTCGACGATCACCAGGAAAATCACGACGAGTCAAGTAGACGAAATGCACATCGAGCAATTAATTATTGTTTTAGTAAAGTGATTAACTTGCTACGAAGCCAAAGGTTCCATATCCACAACTTAGCATATATTTCCGCCCAGAACTATTCAAATATACGAAAGTCACTGTAACTAATAGTTAAAATCATCATTCGTAAATTATATAGGACAATTTCGTAAAGTAGAAGATATGAATGCAGAACTACATGAAGGATAAATATTATGGTGAACTTAATTGAACGCAGGACTCCAAATATGTAGCTGGTTCTTTTTTGGTAATGCGTAATGAGATGAGTTTTGCTTATGATTTGTATAGAATACTGAGTCGTATTTTTGATTTAAAAGAAGTTTCTTACATTTTTTCAACAGAAGAAAAAACACTGGCACCTTTATTAGTAGATGAATGATGGATTGGCAAATTGAGTCACAAGGTCTATGCATTTAAAAACCTCAATAACTTTGAGCGCATAAGACCAAAAAATAAATGTTTTAACATTAACCAGTAAAATTGAAGCTATTAACAATAGCTTAATGCTTTAGAAAGCCCTATTGAATAATAAAAGCAGAACTGTTTACCATGCTCTTTTGGCTACATCGAGAACAACAATTAAGACTTTTTCGCGTTTACAAAATAATTTGCCATTGCTTATTAATACTCCACATGAATTTTTCAAGGCATTTTGAAAAGTTTTCAACTAAAGATTTCATTTTGAAATAATTTAAATTTGAAAATAAACTTTGTTATATTTCAACACCGAGATTGTATAAACAAGTCTGAAATCGTCGTCATATTAGAAATGTTCACTCTAAATTAATGGTGAATACCCAGACAAACAATAAGTAATAATAATAATACAGTAATATTGTTCGAATCAATTCGTTTGTATGAAACTGGTTTTCCAAAATTAATTTCAATAAAAACAAAATACTCATCCCTAGATTCCAAAATAAATTTACGAATTGCCGGCTCAAATATAAAACCAAATATGTATGTTGTGTGCAATATAATTTTATTCTGTTAATACTACAGCTTAATTCCAAAATTTAAAATCGTACGTACTGAAATTTAAAAAAACACTTGGATGTTGGATGACTATTGTCTTATTATTATTATTTACGTTAGATATTTACGTTAGATACAATACAATATATTTCCTCCATCCGAAAATATGGTACGCATTTAAAGTAAATATTGAGGATTAACCAGCATCAATATGGTAGAAAACTGCAAAAAAAATATTTTATTATGGCAATTTCTTGCCAATATTCTGCTGTTATTTGAGAAAACGGAAATCTGTGATGTCGTAGTCACTAAAACTAACAAACACCTTAACCACAATAACACTGTTTTGAATCTTGAAATATGTTTCAGGTTACCTAATAAAGCTCCTTCAGGCGAATGAAGAATGTTATTGAAAAAGGTCATTTAGAACAGTGTTGTGGCTAAGGTGTTTGTTAGTTTTAATATTCTGTTGTATTAAAAAACTAACTCAGATCGAAAAACAATTATTGAGCGTAATGATATATTACAGTTTGTTGGAACACTAGAAA
This sequence comes from Coptodactyla brooksi, assembly GCA_033557675.1. Taxonomy (NCBI): domain Eukaryota; kingdom Metazoa; phylum Arthropoda; class Insecta; order Coleoptera; family Scarabaeidae; genus Coptodactyla; species Coptodactyla brooksi. The sequence goes on along the minus strand of JAWQRM010000663.1, from coordinate 15,832 downwards.
GCTTAGAACTTGGAACATAATGCTATTAATAATATTATCTCTGATTTTGGAGTAACTCGCTTAACTGTACCCACCCGGCTTTCAGAAATTGCCAACTCTCAGGTGATTCGTATTGGTTCTTACTTGATTCGTAGTTTGGTAGGACTGTGTTATTCGAACGTTTCAAAGTGTCACGTGGAACATTTCTGACAGCCCTATAGAGCTAGGCACGTGATGAAAATGCAATACAGTGAAGTGAAAATAGAAGAGGATGTTTTTCAAATAATCAGAAAAAGTGGGGAAGAAAGCGTAGCGATCATTCTGAAATGTGATCCAAAATTAAGGATATTCATCTCAATCGTCGATTATTGTGCTATTGTCATTCGTAAATTTGATGCCTTTTAAAGAAGAAAAATATTTTAAACACGTAGCTTCTCCAGTTAAATAGATCAAAATAAACTAGCTAGACTAACATTTTGGTTGACAAAAATGACACTAGATGAAGATTTATGTATATATAATTGATTACCTTAATCACATGATCCTAACGATGGCAATTTTTGGATGGAGAAATGGCATTGATCATTTATTCATCAACAAGTGTGTGAACGTAACTCGAAAAACACATCTAAAGGAACATTGTTAGCAAACAATATTGTTTGTTCCTGCAGCAGCATGTGAGAAAATAATTATTGAAAATGTAATACCATCAATTAGGAACAAAATTTCCGTCAGTTATAAACAGAAATCTACATACCTACAATAACATACAAACTGGAATGAAGCATTATTACTAGAAAACAAATCGGAATGAAACTACAGCACGGAGCAATATTTAATGTGAAGACTAGAAATGAACAAATCAAAGATACATTCGCTGACGATTATTTGGCGAAACACAGTTGATATTTCGAACGGTCTCCGAATCTTTGTATCCGATTTTGAACTGGTGCAACAAAATTGCTTGAATTTGCATTTTTTGTTTGACAAAAATATCACATAAAGGCAACAAAGCAAGAATTTATTGCTTTAAAAGGTTCAACATTAAGTATACAAACACAGATAGTTATTTCCGGACAACCTCTTAGGTAGGTAGCGTTACATATTTCGGCGGCAGATTCAAGTTCCGGGCGGAAAATTTACAGACCGCATATGTAAAAATTACCACACTTCACCATTTCATTTACAATTGGATTTACCGTTAAAAAATGCTTCAGAAACACACACCATATCTCTACGTAAAATTGTACTCAATAGAATAGAAAGTTGTAACTGAACATTCGCTATTTTATTACAAAAGTAATTAGTTGTTTATTTCGTTATTAGATGATGTTTCATTCATTAGTGATTAGTTCGTTACGAGGTCTGTTTATGACCGTTCGGTTTACATCAAAGTTAGATAATAACGTTAGAACTATAGTTTTCCAGCACGATTTAAAATTCCATTTATCCTTGTATCGAATTCCCTATCTATATCTTTCAGTATGTAACGTCTAAAACAATCGTAATACTGAAGCGTTGAAAGTCATTCTCGACACCAAAGCGTAGGTTGGTCGACCAGTTTATGTTCACCAGCGATAATTATTGCCAATTTGAGTCGCATAAAACCAACGGGTTTCATATCTAGCGCCCGGTTTATGGTACGATATGATCGGCGAGTGCACTGCAGGTGAATGAGTAGTAAAAGTGGTTGACCAAAGGCTCCTACTCGCTGCTGCAACCGTATCATAGGCGGCCATGGGGAGAAACTCTCGATCTGGGTGGCCTGAGACGTCGTTGTCTCGACCGATAACGGAAATCTTGTCTTAACCCCTATGTCACCAAACGGAGTGTAAAGTGGTGTATAGTTAGTATTTTACAAACGAGGGGCCAGGGCGGTATTCAGTTGCCTTTGATCCTTTCGTGAAGTCGGTCAAATAAAATTTCGAAATGGAAAGTTGAGTAAGCGACGGTACGACGTAAAATGATGACATCTCTAATTGAATTTACATACCGTGACTATTAATATAGTGAACTGTCATTGACGGTTCACTTGACGATACCGTGTAATAAATTATGTAACTAGTGACTGACATATAGTTTATGTATCGCATGTGCTAAGAAGGCGTACGTTACATACATACATTGTATATTTATCGCGATTTTGAAAGGTCATCACGGATTCTAAGAATAAGCAACGATTTAAAACTTATTACCAGCACATTATGCCTAGGATTTCTGCATTAAGCTACTGTTGAAATCTTCAGTATATTTGTGTAAATTAACTCTGAAAGATACTTAGACCCAATAGCAGCGTTTGCTATCAGTTCACAATATTGCCAACTTATACTTATTAGGATATTATTACATTTACTTGCCTATAACCTTTGTATGCTTTCGACATTTAATGCATGTGTCAATTAATACATCTTTAATTTAAAATATCATTTGTGATAATATAACCAAATAGTAATATAATGTTTACAACGACATATGTCGAACACACTGCTATCACGTCTGTATGCCTTACAAATAAAGAAAACGAAAATCGTAAACACCACGGCAGTAAGTAAACACCACAGCTTACAATTAGTTTAAATCTTAGTATTTAATAAAATCCAGATTTATCTATTAAAAAGAAAAGGCTAAGGACGCCTAAGTGAGCCATATGCTCTTTAAATGTTAGAACTTGCGTAGTATATTACACTTTTTTATTTATAATGAAATAAAAATAAAATAATGTTAATATATTATTAGATTGAAAAACTAATTTTATATCTGCTATATTGAAAATCCTTATAAAGATTTCCTAATGAATTGAGAGAAAGGCAGCGAAATGCATTTATCATTCGTTGTTTTTGCTGGTAAAAAAGTGTCATCACTAACGTTTTTTATATTTATCGAGATCAACTATTAGGTTGTTCGCAAAGTAACTTGTTTTTTTTTGGTGAAAATGAGAAGCACTTTTCTTAAAGAGTATAAATATTTTATGTAATTACACATTCACCATTTTGGTCCAACACCTTTTGCCATCTTTCTGCCAGTAGCATCATTCCACGCTCATAAAAATTCTGATTCTTGCTGGCAAAAAACTGATTCAAGTCATTTTTAATGGCTTTATTTGAAGTAAAGACCGTCCAAAAAAATAGTAGAGACAGGAAGAAGTAATATTCGGAAGGTGCCAGATTTTGAGAATATGATAGGTATTGTAGTACATCCCATCCAAACTGTAAAAGCTTTTGGCGAATTACCAAACTGGTATGTGGTCTCGCGTTATCTTGGTGGAACACCACACCTTTTCTATTGATCAATTCTGGCCTTTTCATCAATCACAAGACAGCAGAATATTAAACCAGTCGAAATACGCATACAAGAGAGACGGCCAGGATGCTTCGACCATATTCACAGAATCGGAGATGAGCGAATAACAAATATCTTTGAAGCTGAAACAAAAGGCAAAAACAGAATATGCAGACCCCGAAAAACCTGTAAAGAGCAAACAAACCTATAAGACAATGAAGCAAAGAAGTATAGTGGATGGAGTAAAGGTAAGCAACTGGCCCAGAAAAGGAAACTATGGAAGTTGAAGATAATAGTAATAACATAAACGAAGTAAAATATAAAAGAACTTAAATGTAATAGAATATATAATGCAAAAGATAGTGCGACACCGCAAGGTATAAGGACTTAGTTATTGTTAAGTTGTAAAAGTTATAGGAGTGAATATCAAACTGTAACATCTAGTACGTACTTGGAAAGACCTTGCAATCGGCTTGACAAGCATATTCCAAATCTGTTTTCAAAAAGCACGGAATTCGAAAATCAATTTATCAATTTTAAGGAACTTTTCCAATGAAGAACATTTAGGTAGAATTTGATAACTTCGTTTGGTATTTATTGTAATTGTTCAGTAGTTTAGCTATGAATAATTTTTAACTGCTTTTCACATACGAAGAAATACTAAATATTGTATGACTCAAGAAATGTATTTAAGGATTTATTTTGCAGACCAGCAACCAAACGACGCAACTTATCTAGCATATCATCTAGACCTTTATAGATATCAACATCTAGTATGGTTCTTTCATGATTTCTATTTAGAAATTTTCGGCAACCTATGGGCAGAACGTTTTGCAAATAAATGTCAAATTCTCTCGATTTGTTTGATCATTACGTTTACTTTCAGAGATGCAAAGAATACTTTATATATAGTTAGTATATTAAATACATTTGGTATTTGATAGTACGTAAAACCTGTGTTAACGATCACCTGTCTAAAGCGGCCACCTGAGATATACGGACAGTTTTAAAGTTCCCCGAATCGACTATAAGGAAATTCCCATATACGAAAACCTGTTATTTACGGCTACCCTTATAAAACGACCTCGGCCAAATAAACCCAAATTTTTAATTTTATATTTTAAAAAATAAAATTTTTTATTTTTTAATTTTTTTTTAATTTTTATCTTCATAGAAATTTACCTGCCAATATCGGCCGGACTATTTATGAAGCATCTTTATTGATGGAAATACCCAATATTACTTCGTATTTGTGTGATAACTTAGAGTTCAAACTTTAGAGAGAAACTTCAGTTCTACGAGTTTACACATGTACATATAATGTGGTGTTCGAAAGGTTCTTTCGGTTACTTGATTAGTTTAAAGTTGTCTCCCTATTCGAAAAGTTCTTAATTAAGTATGTCGCTAAAAAGAAAACGATTGTCACTAAAAGACAACATAAATACAATCGCGGAAAGTGAAAAGCACGCGTTAAGTTCGCGAAAGTTAGCCCAAAAATATGAGATTGGAAAAACACAAATTAACGATATTATGAAAAATAAACGTGAATTATAAAAGATGGTTGAAGAAGGTATTATACTTGGAGCAAAACAGAAAAGTCGGAAGGATTGGCAGTGGATCAAGTCGTGTACAATTGGTTTTGAAAAGCCAGAAATAAAGCAATTCCAATATCTGGGCCGCTACTTATACAAAAAGCACCAGGCAGTAAGCAGTTTCAAGGCGGAGAATTTCGCAGCACCTAATGGATGATTTGAAAGTTTCTGCTCACTTTGTGGTGAGTCCGCAGAGGTTAATTTGGACAATATAGAGGACTGAAAAACCAAGTTACAAAAAGTAAAAAATCCTCGTTGTTTTAAGGGTAATCATGTTGACAAATTACCCTTAGCATGGGTTTCTAACACAAAAGGCACGGATGACAACGGAAATTATGACAAGATAGCTACATAAATTTGACAATAAAATGAAGAAACAAAATAGTAAAAGTGCTTCTTTTCTTGGATAACGCCACGTCACATTCTAAAGTACCATTAGAAAATCCTGTATCCAAACACGACTTCGCATTGTCAGCCCTCGGATCAAGGAATCAGTCAGAATTTCAAATTGATTTACCGAAATTTCTTGATTAAAAGGTTTCTAACGTTTATTGACAGTGAATGTGATTTTGAAAATTCTGAAAAACAAATTTAGCCGATGCACTTATATGACAAGAAGACACAATGGTTGATGAAGAATACGAAATACCCCTTGCCCAACTCTTTCCTACAATTCGTAACGAAATTGTGGATTTAGATGAATATGCTTCTGTTGATAGTCATGTGCCTATAGAGAGCCTTAATTTCAGTATGATAGAAATTGAAGAATTGTGCAATAATGATGAAAAATATGCCTCTGATAATAGTGATGTGGACGAATGTGAAACTCCAAAATCTACTTTATCTAGTATGTAGTTTTGAAATCGACGCTAAAAAATTTAAAGCAAACAAAGATTGGAACACACTTTAAAAAAGCTTAACAAATTATGTTTTTTCGTATGAATATGTTGTAATAATATGTATAAATAATGAACATATGTATTATCTATTATATGTATACACACATCCATAATATTCTGGTCTATGTTTTGTATTATATACGTTAAAATAGTTATAGTTTTTCGTATACATATGTGTACTTATATAATATCTACTTTATGACCACCTTTATATAACGGCCAATACTTTTCCTTTTTTTGGAGGCCGTTATTGACAGGTTTTACTGGATGTGCAAAACGATTAATCTGTCCAATAAATTGAAATAGTTAATTAGTAGAGGCTTTTACCCTTATCGGTATTACACATTTTGCAATTGTTTGGTGAAATTCACTTTATTTCAGAACTAAAAATTATCATAATCGCTTTTTTAAACCACCTTACGTTTATGTAAATATTGCGTTAAGCCAAGTGTATTCGTGCTATTTCTGGGTACGTGTGAAAAATTCTTAGAGTAGCGAGCGTGATTTTTGGTTTCGTAGAGCTTTTACCTTTTAACTCTCACAGTATGTCGCCTCCCAGGTTGGAGCCGTGCTGCCGCAAGATTTAAGGTGGCCTGGCTCACACGTGGGCGATTCTCGTATTCATATTACAACCTCGAGATGTGATCTAATTGCCGTGCGACACGCTTGACATCAAGCTTGGCCGCGCCTTAAGCTACCGTGCTGGCCGTCTACGCTACGTGTGTGTCGGCGTCAGAGCGTGTACTTGTGACTGTTGGGCAGATATATTTTCACACTAAGGTGATCACTCCGAGCAAACCGCCCAGTAGATAATCTTTAATTGGAACCAACAACGTAACTCTCTTTTCTTAAACGATGGTTTAGTTTACTGCTTTATAATATTACCTTCTGGTTTTACGAATCCGGTTCTGTTAAAATTTCTTACCAACGTACAATGAAATTGCACATTCCTTCATATCCTTTCAAAGCACATTTATGAAAGCACAGTGGTATATAGAAAGGACGCGAGAAATACATATACATTAAACTGGTACTAATGAAAAATGGAATTTAAATCTTGATCAAACCATAAATTTTAGTCTGATCTAACTAGAGAAGTTATAGCTAATGTTATTACCTTTATATAGCGAGGAGCACAAGCGAATGAACCGATAAAAGCCTTGAAAAAGGTATAAAAACGTGCGGCTCTATGCTCGGTGGCTTAGAGGCGAAAGGGGTCAGGATCATTTCCTGGTGTAACCGAAAACATGCTCCCGTGAGTTGAATGGACATGTTAAGCCGTTAACCGCTCTATGCAGTCTACAAATTTTATCTACACACAGCGCAAAATACGTCATCTATTCCAGTTGTAAAATATCGTCAATATAGGTGTTATCTTATGGTTTTCACATTATTTTGATTATGCAGAATAATAGCAAAGAGACTGATTTCCGGAGTGATATGTGAAATTTCATATAATTTAGCGATTGTTGAAATATCTCCCACTCTTCCTTTGCAGTTTTGAGAGTCTCACTAAAGAATATTACGTAATAATTTTCAGATACACATATGGATTTTGTAAAACTCATCAACATCCTCTGATTAAAATTTACTTGCTTAGGAGAGACATATTGTTTCTTGCGTTGATTACCGTCTCTCAGGGTGCCTAAATTTTTCAATCTGTCCACACCCCGCGAGTTTCATGTCAACAAAGGAATGACCAATAGTGTCTTTGCCCAACTTAATACATCTATAACTGCTCAGTCCAAGTAGGCCGTTTTTTCTTTGTTTACAACCTTTCAGGAAGTTTTTACATTGTCAAAGGTTTTTGAGAAGGTGGTTAATTCTTTCTAATTACTTTTATTGGATTAAATCTATCCGGACGGCCCATCTACCTGCTTTCAGTTTTATTGGTTAAAGGATTTATTTATTGGTTAAAGGACAATTTATTTTCTTTCGTGTTATTTACAAACTTTTACATTGAATTTTCGAAAACAAAAGTTATTTTTCCCAGTATGGTTTAACTATGTATAAACTATAATAAAAAATTCCGTATATCTGAGAGTAGCTATTTTTACATAATTTTAGATAATGTATTAATTATTACTAATGTATTGATTTTGTTAAGCGACTAACCAGCTGACTGACCAGCAATAATCGTGCACCGTATTTTCATCCTAATACCATAATATTTACTTTTAAACTTTGAAAGTTTTTAAGTTAATCACTGGTTGCTACCTCACCAAAACAATAGTTCTTAATTGCTCAACACGCGTTTCGGCGGCAAAGCCGGTCCCATCAGGAGCTGACAATGATCCACAACTCTGAAAGTTCTTGGTGAAAGTACATAAAATAAGTTTTCATTAACAAGTTAGCGCTAATTTTATGATGGTTTTCTGATTTTTATAGTTATCATGTTTTTCACTTTCCAAAACTGATAACTGAAAATATTTTCAAAATGTTGTTGCAGGAGCAACGCTTTGGAAATATTGTCAAGTTCTACATCTTGCCAATATTGCAGTTGTTTAATGCAGGAGCCAACACATATGCCTTCTTTCAGCTCATCTTCACGTAATTTTACTTTAATGTGGTTTGTTCGGATATGGTAGAATTAATTTATTACAAGAAAGAACTGGTTTTGTTGGTATATTCTAATATTAATCACTCAATCATTTATTTTTGAAAATGTTTGTGCATATTAGAAAATACTAGGATAACTTTCTTCTTAACAAAAAATCATCAGTTATATATAATAACATCTTCGTAGGGTTGAACCTATTAAATATTATGGAGTTATTACATTTTTAAATTTAATTTAATTTAAAAATTAAATTATATTTGAATTAGCATAAATATCTTGAACTGCCATAAACAGCTAAGTTAATTTAGTTGTTCATGAAAGCACGTGCCGGCGGCTGATTTTTGACTAAATTTTACGAAAATTCAATACTTTGTAAATAACACGAAAGAAAACAAATTGTCCTTTAAACTGTTCGAGCGGCCCATCGTAACTTCCTTCCCGCTTAGGTGGTCCCTTCGGTCATAACAATATAGATATCTTTTTGGAGCAATAAAACTGATCCTTTAACCAATAAAACTGAAAGCAGGTAGATGGGCCGTCCAGATAGGTTTAACCCCATTTATTTTCTCTTGTTATCCTTTCCATAAGAACCAATTTCATCCATTCAAACGATGCAATTGTGTTATTTGGTCTACCAGACATGATAATTTATTAATACATATTTCGATTTATTTCTAAAGGGTTGTTCGATATCAAAATGTAAAATGAATTATTACTATCTACAGCTCTTGCAATAAGAGTTTATGGTAAAAGAATATTTTAAGTACTTAGTAACCGTAGCATTATCAACTGCGAATCCCAAAAGATTATATTGACATGCATTTTTTCCATCATACACTTGTAAACAAGTTTTCGGATTTGTTCTGCTGTTGACAACTATATAACAGCAGAACAACAGTTGACAACAAATATTTATTTATATCAGTTGTCTCCGCATGTGACAACTGATATAAATTAAATATTTAATATGATATGAAACGGCCGGAGTATAACTGATAAGGAAAGTTATAACTGAAAAGAAAGTTATAACTCAAAGGAAAGTTATATATTTGGTATTAATATACTTTCGCAATAAATCAACTCAATATGTTTTTGCATTCTCGATATTCTTCAGATAGGTCACCGTTTAACTTACTTTCTTATATCTAAATCGAAAAGCGAAACATAAAATGTGAAAATATAGTATTTTATTTGCGTACAACAGAGCTCACTTATGAGAACAACCCGACCTAGTTTCGACCTAGCGCCAAGTGACTTCCATCTTTTTGCAGAACTGAAAACAAATCTAATGAAATCAAATCAAGCATCAAAACTCATTTCAATTCAGTGGTGGCATCGTTTTATGAAGAGGGTATTTCAAAGCTTGTTCCCAGATATGACAAATGCCTCAATCGTCTAGGTGATTATGTAGAGAAGTAACCTTCATTGTACATAACTTTTGATAGTAAAATCATTTTTTTTATATTTACTCATCTTTCATTTATAGCCTATCGGAGGTTGAAAAAACACAATCCTCGTACAAACTAAACACCGCAACAAGAAACAGAATAAGTTTGGTTTTTTCATTGAAACAATAGCAAATGACATGTATATTGACTACATGATACGCAGTTGTAGAATGATTTTCTATCCTTACTGCGTTGACAATTTCCGCATCGTCCAGATTTCTTCTGCTTTTTGCCGGATTGTTTATAATTTTTTTGTATTCTCCGAACTTACGGCGTTCCCTGTCAGAGCAGACAATTGTCTTTTCAAGTTCGTAGGTAGCCTGGGACATTTTGGCGAGTCTTCAAATATGGAGAAATTAAATCTAAGGCCAGCTGCTTCACAAAGTGGCTACGTTTTATAGAATTCTCGACATTTGATTTTATATAGAACACACGAATTAATACAAGCCGTATTCAAACGTGACAAAAATATCGTTAAAGGCCATCACCGGCTGTTGCGTGGAACATTGTAGTTACTAGAGAGCTTATCAACCACAACAACTCCTCCTTTGGTGAAATTATAAAAGGTTATAATTTCTGGTTTCTATTGGGTTCCCGTAGTTTCATCAATTCCTTTGGAACGTAGGAAACTAAAGAAACAGCTTTTTGAAACGCAAAATAGAGATCTTTTCAGTTCGGGATTTGATTTGTAAAAGTTCAGTAGGAATTTGCCTTTTATTTTTTCTAACTGTGCTAACACGGGTCAACGCATACTCGTGCAATAATCTAGTTACTAGAGGGTAACTAGCGAGTCGACTGTCAAAAGTTACATTACGCCGGGTTTCTTATAGGATTACAGAGTCTCATAACGATATCTTCTGGTTTGTTATTGAATTGAAAGGGACCTGATAGTTCTTTTCCAACATAAACTTCTTGATCTAGAATAGAATATATTTTCGCATCCACTGGGGCAAATAACTTAATGCCATATTTGGCAAGCTTGTTTGGAATAAATTGTCAAAAACTGTACCTCCCACTAAATGACTCCAATTTTTCGTCTATGGTGATGTATTCACCATAGACGAAAATCACCATATGCCAAAGATCGCTCTAATTGGAGCAAGTTTATCTAACTGACGTCGATCAACCCTAGTTTGACTATTATCAAACCGAAAACATTGTAGCAATAAGTGGAATCTTTTTTCGCACATAGTTGCCCTAAAAATATCCATACCAAAACCATATCTGGCCCATAAGTCCCCTGTATTCTGTCTTCCTGACTTTATTAACCCGGCGGCATACAGAAGCCCTATAAACGCTTTTAGTTCTTCGATAGTTGTCGGTTTCACTAGATGATGTGTCAGCTATAGTTTTGTTTTTTTATGTCTATAGAAAGAAGTTTCCAGCACTTATCGGGTTGTTTATTATCTCTGAAAGGTCGTTCTACATCCGGTAGATGAGTGATCAGTTCTCATTCTCACTGCCAAGTTGTGATGCTACTTAAACCACTTTGTAATTCCATCTTTCCCCACATATGCACCTTCACTGGGAGTTTGTAGTTCATCATAATCACCTGTTTCATCAATTTCTTGTTCTGTGTCTGAATTCGCAGATCTTTAGCTTATATGATCTTCTCCTTCTCCTCCTGAGTCATAGATTGCATCTTGTTCCGATTGCATGTTGTTTTCTTCGTCTTCTACTTTCTTCCACAGTGCTAATTGACGCGCTTGCTCCTTTTCGTAATATGACATACTTAAAATAATGTTGCATACAAAACTGTAAAGAATATGACGCAAGTTTACCTTCAAAGATTCCAAAACAATATAAAACAGCTATAGAGTAGGTTGCGCATACACCCTATACAAAAAGTCACCGTATTACGTATAACGATGACGATGGGCGCACTACGACTAGCCAAATCACTTGTTTATTTGTTAAAATGATTTACCCGAAGGTACTTAAACTTTCACAAAAATATTGCTAGTAAACGCGCCTATATGTTACTTTAAACATCGTTCCTATAATTTTATTATATAGTTGATTGATTTTATAGCGCAGAACTAGTCTAATATAGACCATATATTATAATGCAATAATATATTATATATTTTTACATTTTTATACAACAATAAAATGAACATAATATAATTTGATACAATCAATCTGATTCTGTTTTGTTATGCTTTACTATTCTATAAGTTTCCTTAGATATACAGTTACGATCAGATATACAGTTACTGACAGATACTATCTGTCAGTTATCTCCTGGAAATACGTACTTTTTACTTTATCATAATACGTGCTATCTAATTGAATATACTGTCTCAATCGGTAATTCACATTTACTGTACGTAATCGGTGCAACTGACAGCCGTTCCTAAAAAGACTTAACACGGAGCATAATGACGCGCTATTATATCGAAATACCACAACTCTAACACTTCTAACTATCCCTTTCATCTCCAGTTTCGCGAGAAATTGCCGGAGTAAGAGCTAATTGGCGATAGTCAGAAACATCTGCTTCAAACGATTAAATTCGTATCATACACTGATTACTATTTAATACCGGCTTAAAAATGGATAGTACAGTCAGTGAAGACTATGAAAAGGAAACGACTAAAGTGTCGTGACTCATCTTGATTTACATTATAATGCGGAGGGCAGCGGCATTATAACAACACCTGCTATCAGAAGGAAACATCTACCGACCAGAGCGATTGAGTTTAAACTTAATAGTAATAACAACAACAATATGTATTAATTAAAAGATCTATTTAAACACTTACATGATATTATAGTATAATAAATATCGTGATGTATTACTAAAGTATACTTATTTTGAAAAGATACACAGATTTCAAATTAAAATTATAAATTCGCGATTTTATTATACCACTTAGGTAGGCATGAAAACAAAATAGAAACATTTATCAGATTTAGCCCGTTAGTTCAGAATTTGTCATCATCTCATCATCAGAAGCGACGAAGAGTGGCATATCGAAACTTCTAGAACAGAATTTTGCAAATTTTCCTGTTATACACTGCATATATTTCTAGGAGCCTCCGTATCTTGTTCATTATTTTGAACGTAACTCATTCGTTTTTTTGAAAGAGCCACGTTAAAATAAGTATCGTTCAATAGTCTGTGACCAAAACTGTTAGGTTTAAGGAATTCCTCCAGCATATGTTAGACTTGACTGAATTATTTACACAGCGATGATATCTCTTATTCGATAAGTGAGTAAACCCTCGAGCGAAAATTCTAAACTTTTAAGTCTAAACCTTTAAAGTAACGCGTACAGAAGACAAGATAATTACAGGACTAGTACCGTATTTATGTATTTTTAGAAATTATAGTGGAATGAATATTCATGTTGGTTATGTAAGGTCAATAAAAATAGCACTTAATATTTATTTATGGGGTTGTAAATACTTCATAGTATACGCGTTATGAAACCTAAAAACATTACTCTTCGCAATCGAAACAACTGTTTATGCGGCTTTAAATTATCTATTTTTCGGCTATCTTATATCCAAATGTGTAATTGATAACGCGCGGATGTCGTAACTCACGTAGATACGGATTATTGCGTGGAAATTTATCTGTAATATTTTACTGCTATCCGTGATGGATACGAAATGATTGTAATTACTACGGTGGTAATGTAAGCAGCATCAGGAACGTAACCAGTCATTTTATGACGGCGTATGTAAATACATTGAATTTAAAATATACATAGTAAGTCAATTAAATAACGGCAATTTTTAGATATACAAAAAAAAACTACATTGAATTATGTTAAAAAGTTATTTTATTCAGAATAGGTTCCATTTAAATGAATACACTTTCTGGCACGATGAACCAATGCATGCATAGATTTTTGTATGTAATCCTTAGTACCTGCGTCACAGCTGCTTTAATGGCTGAAATATCATCATAACACGACCCTTTCATCGTAATTTTCAGTTTAGGGAAAAGAAAATAGTCACACAGTGGTATCAGGCGACTGCGGTGGGTGGTCAATGACATAGACATTTTTTTAGTTAAAAATTCATAAACGATGTAAAACTGCTGAATAATATTCTCTATTGACAATTTTACCTTGTGGAACAAATTCCTTGTGGACAATCCCTTGTGAATCATAAAAAGTAATCAACATTGTCTTGATTCTTGATTTCTGAAAACGCAACTTTTTTGGTTTTGGCTCGCCTTTCGACTTCATTTCTGCAGATTGCCGCTTAGTTTGCGGATCATATTTAAAGTACCATGTTTCATCACCAGGTATGATCGAATCAAGGAAATCCGAATCATGTTCAGCAGTTTTAATGAGGTCATTACAACGCTCTACACGAGCAATTTTTTGGTCGTTATTTAAAGCATATGGAACAAAACGTGCACAGACTTTCCTTTTTCCGAAATTTTGAGTCAAAATTTGACGAACAGTCTCTCTACTTGTTTTTAATGCTTCAGCCAACATTCTCACAGTAAAATTTCCGCCAACAGCACTGGTTTCACGGGTTTTTCTACCAATTTAGCACGATTTTTACTTTCTGGACGACTAGGTCTTTCGTCATCATTTAAATCTTCACGACCATTTTTAGAACGATTGAACCACTCAAAAACTGTAGCTTTAGACATCATCACCGTACACTTTTTTCATCAATTCGTAAGTCTCAGCACATTTTTCTCCCTGTTTAAAATAAAATTTAATATTTGTAACCTGTCATCCGATTAGCATGAACTTGGGTGCGTTCGAAAGAAATGACTAACAATATATATGTTCGTAGATGGCGTTACGTGTTCCATGATTTAAATTAAAATTTAATTTCACCGGGCTTTCAGAAATGTCCATGATCCACATCATGGACTTCAAAATCATCTTTTCAGAACTACAAGATCACGAGTAAACGTGTAAACAAGTGTAAATTAATTTTGTAATGCTACTAACTTTCTCAATTGTGGCAGTTAGGGTTAGTTTTTATTTTAATCTTTGCTATACTGCAAATTTGGTTTCCTAATCAGTTGCGGTCACGTGGGACTTGACAGACGTGAAAGCTGCTGATGCCGACATGGTCGGCGAAACGTACGTCAAGCAAATAAGCTTTTCGGTTTTGGTGTAGTGGTGGCATTGTTTAACTTAGATGCTGCTCATGAAATCTGGCGCTAGTGATGTTGCCGTTACACGTTGTCGTCAGATAGGGAAGTGACTGAAAACATTGTTATAGATCACCAATGGAATCAGCTGTTTTTGGAAGAATGTTTTTTTAAAGATAGTGAAATACAGTGATGATTGTTGTGTTTAGAACTCCATTTTTAGAACTCAAGGATATATTTAGAACTCAAAAGGTTCTAAATATATCCTACTTCTATTGAAGATTCATTATAAGTAACTCATGTAATGAAGGTTTGCACACATTATTTACCTCTATTTTAAGCACATTTTTTTTTTGGGAAATGCCATCCCTTATTGTGTAGGAAATTTTGGGTTACAGTGCCACAGTACTTTGCCACAGTCTTATTTTAGTAAAATCGTTTTTGGGATTTCTGTGATTTTATTTCAGAAATTCCAAAATGCCACGGTTGTATAAAGAGAAGCTGGGTCACCGTACTTACAGAAATTACATCTCTGAGGACCCTAGAGCTGCAATTGACGACGTTAATCTTAGAGGGCTGTCAGTAAGGGAAACTGCTGAGAAGTAGAACATTCCTCGAAAAACTCTCGGCAACAAAATAAAATGTAAATATAGAAAATGTGCTGGTAGCTATGTGCTAGCCTCTGTGGATATCTGGGATATCTAAGCTGATCGAAAAGTTGTTAAATTTGACCAAAAAAACCTACCAAGTGAAGACTGGTATAATACAAGACTGCTATAAACACACCTCTTCGACGATCTAGAATCTAAATTACCGCATAACAGTTTGGTAATTCACCAAACATTTTTACAGCTTGGATGATCGATATTCTCCAGTTTTGGCGCTTCCAGATTATTACTTGTTTCGGTCTCCACAAAATTTTTTAGACAGCAAAACATAGTTCAAATGTAGCCGTCTAAAGTAACTTCATGGAACAGTTTTTTGCCAGCAAGGATCAGAAG
>JAWQRM010000662.1:0-20616 GCA_033557675.1 Coptodactyla brooksi | reverse complement strand
ACAGAATTGCTTTTTAAAAAGTAATTTCAAAGATAAAAATATATTTCTCGCATTTCTTTTTGAATTCCTTATACGTACGTGTGCTTAAAAAATTATTAGAAAAATAATTTTTAAATGATGGATCAATAATTTTTGTAATCAATTAATTTAAAAACATCAAAAGGTTACTAGAATGACTGTGGAATCAAAAATACTGCAGAAGTTTTATCTGTCACCAGCGTCTGTCATACAAGCAATTCATTTTTGTTTTAGTTCTTAAATAGTAGGGGTATTTCTTATAAAAGTTGAATGTGTGAAGTTGTTGTTGAATTGTAAACAATTTCTCATAAAACTGTTTACGTTAAACGCAAGTGACGGAAGAAAGAAGTGACAGAATAGAATAGTAACAAGAAATCAAAAGCTATAAAAAATATAACAGTTATTGAAAATGAATATATTTTTATTTTTTCAATTAGTTTTTTAAAAAGTAATTATGATACATGCAACTATATTAAAGCAGTAGTTTACTACATTTATTATATAAGCATATGGTACACACCTTTAAGCATTAATACAATTTTTCTGTAATTTTAATTTTCTTAATAAAATCCATTTTTACCTCCATATGGAAGAAAAAAAGTAATGAGTCGAATCTTATTGGAAAAAGTATGCTCCTGGTTCTAATTAGAGATTACAAATATCACCAAATATGTATAAAGATCAAACAAATAATTTCTTTTTTGTAGTTTTATTGGCGGTGCTGTTATTCTAAATTTAGAGATTACTTAGAGGGTCCTAACAAATTAGTCAAGTAACTGTTAATTAACCTTAATGCTTTATTTGTTTTTTTAAATTTAAATGACCAGCTAGCATTTCACGCAATTTTGGTGATGGCTGGTTGATGAATTACAATAAGACATTTAGCAATATCTTTAGTAGCAGTGCATCAGTGAATGCAAAATCTGTATATGCACCGTAGGTTTGTTGTTATTATAGACTACCAGAAAACGTTTGTCAAACTGCAAGTGTCAAAACTATAGTAATTGATGGAAAAATCATTTATGTCAATCAAATATAAAGGCAAATCATTATTGGATATTGATATTGAACCAAACTGTAGTATAATAAAGAATATTAATATCCCAAGTAATTTCTGTTTCGATAATAATCTAATTACCTGCACTTGTAGTTAAAAGTACAAGCAAACGTAATTATTAAAATAATCAAAATAATAAATTACCCTGAAGATATGAATAGGTAAAGAACTTTTAGAAATAAATTCTTACTAAAATGTTGTATGGAGAAAGGAAATGCTTAACGTTCCTACTGTTATATATATCCACAGAGAAAATAACAGTAAATGAAGATATAGGTTAGACTATAACTACAAAAACAAGCCTTCTAACAAAAACGTTTGAATAATCGGATACAAGTTATAACCAAATACCTTATTCTCAAATAACTTCTCAAATAACATTACTGCAATAAATTTTAGTTCACAGTTGTGTAATTTTACGTTGCAGTATAACCATACTATAATAAAACTTTTACTTGCTTGTTTTTTCAGCCTTAAATGCTGAAATTTCAAAATTAAATTCAAGGCAACGAAATACCAAACATTGGGAACCACAAGCCATCACAAAGTAAGTATATGGAGTGGTTCCTGCACCTGGCTCTGTCATTCTTTTTGTTTAAACTTTTTGCATAAGGAAATGCACATTTTAATGCTTGCTAAAGGCGCAAAACATTATTATTTCAATAACACTTTATTTTAAATAAAACATTTATATTTGTGTTTCTATTATATTGACATTTATATTTCTACGTTATTGAACACTGGTGTAATTTCTATATACTATATATCAGCTATTTTTTCGACATTTTCACAATTAAAACAAATTGAGCAAAAAATATTTTTTTAATCGGAAATACCGTGTATTTACATTAAACCAAAACCATTTGACCTGCATTTCAAACCATTTGATGTGTGTAATCGTCGTGTAAAATAAAAAATTGCCATTTACTATAAAAGTTCCAAACATTAGTAATAAGTAATAAAAATGTCCTTTAGCGGTATGTTTAGTTTATATTGTCAGTAAAACTGCTACCTATGTATTTTATGAATAAAAATCGTAAAACATAGATAAGTAAAATAAATGTCACCACTACTCCAAAATGACTCGACGCACGTTTCGCTAACCGAGTTAGCATCATCAGGAGCGATGAAAGATTGGTCAGCATTTCGTAGCTCCCGATGATGCTAACTTGGTTAGCGAAACGTACGTCGAGTATTCTTTTTCACATTTTGGTGTAGTGGTGACATTTATTTTATTTACGACTCTAGTATCAAGAAACAGAATTAAATTGTTTTTTTCCACCTTCATAATAAACATCTTAGTCTGATTCTTTGATATCAATGGTGGTCTTTCTAGTGATGTTAGGAATACCGCCCTTCAAAATTTCAAAAATTTTAATAATGTTAGTTAAATGAGAAATGTATCCAGGACGAAATTAAGTGTATTTAGAGAAAATTCTTTAGTGAAATTACAGTTCAATTTTTCTTTTAAAATTTCTTGCACCTTTTCTAATCTATAAATAACGTTTTTCTAATAAATAACTAGCATCCTATTTGTAATTGTAACAAATTGCACTTGTACATGAGCGTACTATGCAATACGAAAATACTTTTTTAAAACATCATTTTGTGCCAAACAAGCCTGTCGTTTTCTTTAAGAAAGTTATTCATAGACGTGTTCTTTTAATCTAGAAATTTTCTGGGTCACGTCCTTAACTTTGTGACCACATAGTTGTGCGTTGTATATGGTTGCGAACTAGGAATGCGTGAGTTCCTGTAAGAATTTATTCGAAAGAAAAGGCAATGAAATTTAGATTATGGGCTGGAGATTGGGAAACAGTACATTGCTTATTTTTTTTAATAGGTGTCCGACATGCAACATGCAATTTATCGTAGACATTTGTAAGATTGCATGTTTGCTATTCCCCCACATTACATAAGAAATTCCTTCTATTTTTTGAAAGGTTAACCTTTATGTAATTGGAGTATGTAATCTGTCACTTTTGATGTTATCTACAAGTACAGATCAATCAAATTAAAATAAGATAACACTTTTTTATTTTCCTCTGAAATATAGATTCAAATTGTAGGTATTTTATTATTGAAATATATTTACTTGATAGTTCTGCATATTAGCTGATTCACAGCTGGTTGATTGTAATGCAACCAGCTGTGATTTACAGTTATTACGATCACTCGAAAATGGCTATCTGGGTAGTGATATGATATAGCATTTTGATGTAGGACTATGATTAATTTGCGAACGTGCCATAATGACTTGGTGTTTGCACACGTGAAGGACAAATCTATCGATCGCCTTCACAAATATTTAAATTATGTCTTGGACTAGTATAACATAAAAGCAGGCGGGCATATTATATACATATTTTATTACAGGATTCTGGGTGAAAATTTACAATTAATAAATTGAATTTCAATGATAGTAATAAGATGAATGTCTAAAAAAGTTATTAATTTATATACCGGGTGTCAACCGAAGAATGAAAATACTTTATACGCAATTGATGACATTTGTAAATTCAAGGTTATAATAACGTATCTTTTTTTTATTTAATGATTCGAAATAAAATTTGTAATCTACTGAGGTAGATTACTCATTAATTTTTTCTTTAAAATGAAGGCCAAATTTGATTTTTTAAGAAAATTAAATTTCTAAAAAATTGTAGTAATAATTAAAAATGTAATTTCACTTTATATAACAGAATTGCTTTTTAAAAAGTAATTCCAAAGATAAAAATATATTTCTCGCATTTCTTTTTGAATTTCTTTCACGTACGTGTGCTTAAAAAATTATTAGAAAAATAATTTTTAAATGATGAATCAATAATTTTTGTAATCAATTAATTTAAAAACATCAAAAGGTTACTAGAATGACTGTGGAAACAAAAATACTGCAGAAGTTTTATCTGTCACCAGTGTCTGTCATACAAGCAATTCATTTTTGTTTTAGTTGTTAAATAATAGGGGATTTCTTATAAAAGTTGAATGTATGAACTTGTTGTTGAATTGTAAACAATTCCTCATAAAATTGTTTACGTTAAAAGCAAGAAGTGACAGAATAGAATAGTAACAAGAAATAAAAA
The DNA here is from genome assembly GCA_033557675.1 of Coptodactyla brooksi. Classification (NCBI taxonomy): domain Eukaryota; kingdom Metazoa; phylum Arthropoda; class Insecta; order Coleoptera; family Scarabaeidae; genus Coptodactyla; species Coptodactyla brooksi. The sequence continues at coordinate 16,458 of JAWQRM010000662.1, read as the reverse complement.
CCTATAAAAAATATAACAGTTATTGAAAATGGACATTTTTATTTTTATTAGTTTTTAAAAAGTAATTATGATACAATTATATTAAGACAGTAGTTTACTACATTTATTATGTAAGCATATGATACACACTTTTAAGCATTAATACAATTTTTCTGTAATTTTAATTTTCTTAATAAAATCCATTTTTACCTCCATTTGGAAGAAAGAAAAAATTAATGAGTCGAATCCTATTGGAAAAAGTATGCTCCTGGTGCCAATTAGAGATTACAAATGTCACCAAATATGCATAAAGATTAAAAGAATAATTTCTTTTTCGTAGTTTTATTGGCGGTGCTGTTATTCTAAATTTAGAGATTATTTAGAGGGTCCTAACAAATTAGTCAAGTAACTGTTAATTAACCTTAATACCTTATTTGTTTTCTAAAAATTTAAATGACCAGCCAGCATTTCATGCAATTTTGGTGATGGCTGTTTGATGAATTACAATAAGACATTTAGTAATATCTTTAGTAGCAGTGCATCGGTGAATGTAAAATCTGTATATGTACCGCAGATTTGTTGTTATTATAAACTACCAGAAGATGTTTGTCAAACTGCAAGTATCAAAACTTTAGTAATTGATGGAAAAATCATTTATGTCAATCAAATATAAAGGCAAATCATTATTGGATATTGATCTTGAACCAAACTTGTAATGTAATAAAGAATATTAATATCTCATGTAAGTTCTATTTCAATAATAATCTAATTATACACTTGTTGTTAATAGTACAAGTAAATGTAATTATTAAAATTATTAAAATAATCTAAATAATAAATTACCCTGAAAATATGAATAGGTAAAAAACTTTTGGAAGTAAATGCTTACTAAAATGTAATTTTTAGTTAAAGGTGTTATATATATATATATATATATAACTGGAGTGAATAGGAGTCTGCAGGGAGACAAATAAAGGAAATCCGTATGGATAAAGGAAATACTTAACGTTCCTACTGTTATTTAAATCCGCAGAGAAAGGAACAGTAAATGAAGATATAAGTTAGACCATAACTACAAAAACAACCCTTCTAACAAAAACTTTTGAATAAACCAAAACAAGTAAGGTTATAACCAAATATCTTATTCTCAAATAACATGTCTTTTAATGTCTGTAGAAATATATTAGCAATCCATTACTGCAATAAATTCTAGTTCACAGTTGTGTAATTTTATGTTGCAGTACAAACATACTATAATAAAACTTTTACTTGCTTATTTTTTCAGCCTTAAATACTGAAATTTCAACATTAAATTCATAGCAACGAAATTTCAAACATTGGGAAACAAACCATCACAAAGTAAGTATGTCGAGTGGTTCCTGAACTTGGTTTTGTCATTCTTTTCGTTTAATTTTTTTTTGTATAAGAAAATGAAAAATTGTTTGATTAATACTTTGTTTTAAATGGAACATTCATATGTATGTTTCTTTTATATTGACATTTATATTCCTTCATTATTGAGCTGAAATTCAGGTGAAATTTTTACATACTACATCAGCTATGGCAACAAAGACCTGCTCATAAATACATAAATGGCAAAAAGGGCGCTGAAGATAATACAGGCAGTAAGATATGATAAATAAGTTAATACCGACAATAAAGCCCCTCCTCCACTTTACTGTGTGGAAAACACTGAAAAATATAAATAATATACCAACCTTTCAAAATCCAATTTGTTTGTGTGTTCAGCTGTAAATTCATTCACAATGAACATATCCTACCAACCGAAAATGCTCATCAGCGATTGCTGACAACTAGCGCTTAATTGCACAAGTTAATTAAAATATACTATAAAAACATTTAATATAGTACAGTAATGTGTACACAGGAAATTGTTTTGCATATGTTTGTTTGCAAAAAACGAAAATGTTGGTTTAATGTGGTTGAAATAACGTTTATTAAAATATTCTGTAATATTCCGTACTAGAAATTTTTTTTCATCGTCGCTTAGTCAATCAGTTTTTACATTTACTTCTATCCAATATTCATGAATGTAGTTTAGCTTGAGAATAAAGATAGCTTTTCCTCCTGGAAACAGTAATTTTTTTCGCAATAAAGGAATAAGCTTTTCATCAGTAATAATATAAAATTGTTTAAATTTGGTATTGAAAATTAAATTTTTTTCAAAGCTCCACACATAGTGGTATTAATTTAATAATAAAAAAGCCAAATATGTAGGAAAAATTCTTCCCGGTCTCTCAAGGATTGGAAAAGCATCGATTTCAGAAAGAAAGGAATTCATCTCATGCGAATTTAATTATTTTAAGATATTTACTAAAGACACCTTTTCCATAAGTCAGAAAGAACGATACGCCCTTCGCTGGCACAGTTGTGTTCTCCTTTAACTTTATTCCACATGCTTCGTATACGGAATATTAAATCTCAATTAAAGCACCCTTCTGTGGCATCTCATTCCGCCTAATTGCATTCTCAGCATTTGTAATAGCCTTTCTAGTGTAGTTGCTGTACGAACAGTTGCCAAGTTTTTTTTATACAGCCTCCCTTTCCATAATAAAATAAAAACAGAAAGAGATTAATGCAACTCAGTCACAGACAGTCACCCGAGTAATGGAACCATAAAAATTTTACTACACTTTCCCAAACACATGTACTACACGAATTTGGAGTTTTCACATTTGCGGATGCATGATGGTATGCAACCCGAGGACATTTTGAGTTTTGTGGGGGTACGTTACGACAAAATCTGAAACTCTATCATATGGTGAAGGGCAATCTGTGTCAGAAATAGTTGCAAAACTTGTACCCCTTGATGGTTTTGCGATCCAAGGAATACCTGAAACCGACATCACTATTTTGTAACCATGGCCTATACATATATAGCTTTAGTGACTACATTTTATAAAAAATTAAAATATTCTTAAAATGTTGATCAAACTGATAATATTAAAAATCAATATAGCTCAAATAATGATGACTTTTTTGCATCTAATATTCATGCTGAATCCAAATGCTTTAATTGCAAAGATGCAATATACCCTTTCTATTGATCAATTCTGACCTTTTCTGTTTGAGTGAATCATGCAATTTGTCCAACTGATGACAGTAAACTTTAGAATTGATCGTGGTATTCTTCCAAGAATTTTGGAAAGAGCCCCCAAAAATTGAACAAACTTGCAAAAAGTTTTACAAACTTTTGCAAAAAATTTTGCAAACCAGTTTGCAAAAAATCATGCAATTTATTTGTCCAATTGATGACAGTACACTTTAGAATTGAACCTGATATTCTCCCAAAAATTTTGAAAAGAGCTACCAAAAATGTTGCAAACTTGGAAGATATTTTGCAAACTTTTGCATAAGATTTTGCAAACAACAAAATGCTGTTTTTGATTCTCCATCTTTCATAACACACAAAAAGAAAACAATTGCACAGAACCGAACAAAATATTTTCGTGCATAAACTTTGCAATGTCAGCTGTCAGAATATATAATGCATATACGGTTTAGAATGAAGTTGGCTAGTTAAAATACAACTAACGCCTCTGCTGTTAAAAAGAACAAAAAAGAACGAAATTACTTCCCGAACAGTCCAATAAGACCAGGTGGAATAGCACTGCGGTCATAATCGAAAGATTTCTAAAAATAGTTGACTCTGTTCGAGAAGCATTAAAAGATTTGGGTTCCCTAATATTACTGGACGCCAATAATGTTAAAATATGAAAGAATATTTGCAATGGACTTAATTGAAGTGTGTTGTTAGAGGTTTTGAAATTGCACATTATCCAATGAAGAAACCAAAACCTTGTGTCTTTAACGAAATTTCTGGATTTATAGAAGGTGTGGGTTTGGAACTTTTGGCTTAGTCGCAAAGTTAATCACTGTCACCACCAGCATCATCAAGAACGATGAAAGATGAAAGTCAGCATCGTCTTTCATCACCCCTGGTATTTTTCGGTTTTGGTGTAGTAGTGAAATTGTTTGGTGAATCTCTAGATTTACAATCTCCTGTTACAGAAGAATTGCTTTATCATCAAAGTTTGCAATTACTTGGTGTGCCAGGTGAGGAACATAACAGAAAATCAGCAAAGGTTGTTAGATGCTTTGATATTGTATAACCCAACTCAATAATAGTGAAAGGATCTTTAAGGGACTTATCTCTTGGTTTAAGATACTATTATTTTTGTACCTTAAATAATAAATAAAACAAATAGTAAATAAAATACAAATACGTTAATTTTTCTTTTTGTTAATTAGAATTTACTGTGTGCTTCTTTTTTAATTTTGAATTAAATTTAATTTTTTGAAAACATTTTTACTTAACCATTCTGAAAACTTCTACAATTCTGACTTTAAGCGTCTTATGCCTGCATATTATGTCCTTTTTAAATGTTATCTTTTGAACAAATAATAAATTAAATACAGATATTTTAAGTTTTGGTTTTGTTGTTTATAATTTGCTGTACGTTTTTGAATTTTGAATTAATTTTAAATTTTTGAGAACATATTTATTTTATTTTCTTCCCAATATTGTAACAATGTTCCCTTTTAATTTAATTGTTTTAAGTTTATGGATGTACTGAGATTTCCAGGAGTATTAATTCTAAACTTTTCTGGGAAAAAAATGAAACCATTACTCCAGAAATGTTGAAACATTGTTTAGCGAGCGTGGGTGGCATTTTTCTACCATTTATTTAATTTGCTGATATGATATTTCGCGCTAATATTATTTTATTTTGTTTTAGAATGACCCTTCAGTTTTAAAAATGAATTTAAACGTCGAATTTAAACGTTCGAAAAGAAATCAATAAAAGTTATGGTTATAGGTTAAAAATAGGAGTACAATATGTAGATGTACTAGCTTAGCGTGCAAGGAGCGTATCACGTTAATTGACGTACTTCGTTTTCTTCCTACTTTATCGATTGCCTAATATGCGTAGCTATTATCGGATTCAAAAGTATCGAACCCTGTGTATCGAGCCCTGTGTTTGAAAGCTTATATTTCTGAAGGTAACCCACGGAGAAAATTAATGAAGGCCTCATTACAATCGGCATTCCTTTAATGCTAACACATTTTTATACTATATTAAAATAACACAAAATATGCGCTATAATATTTTAGAGCCAATTAAAGAATGGTGTTATCTGTTCCTCTCGGACGAATAAATAGAAAGAGTGCGCTGTCAAGGCTGGGTGAGATAGCGATAGCGGCGGCATCGCGCTCCGACTGGACCGTATGAGGGCCATTCAGAAAGTAAGTTTCCGACTGCCAGCGAAAATAAGCAACACAGAATTACCTGTTATCGGATCCAAAACTATTGAGCCCTGTGTTTGAAAGCTTATATTTTATTTTCGTTTATTATTGCAGAATATTAACAAATATTGTAGGTAAATAATTTCTCTGTTGGTTTATTATTAGAATTCAATTTTAATAAAAACATATTTTTGTTTTCTGCCTTACGAGTATATCAATAAGAGCATACAACAACTTGCCGTTATCGAATAAAAGTGTACACATGTTTTTAAGAGTCAGGATGAAAATATCCGAAGGCATAGATAAGCGATAGCCTACTTAAGCAGGTATAAAATCTCGAAAAATCTATTCCAATTTACCAGTGAAATTATATGCGCATTCTTAAACAAGTTACTTCATTTTGTAAGTTAAAAAGATGCCAAAGTATTGCAGCAAGGAGGTAAAACAACTTATATACGTTACCTTAACATTTCGTGAATATAGGTTGTAGGTACTTTGCTGGTCTATCAATCAAATATCAGGAAATTTTTTTATTCTTCAGCATACTTTATTGTAATGTTCTAATTCGATATGTTTCGATCAATATTTGGTCATCTTCAGGAATCTAATTATAAATAAGTGAAAACTTATATTAGTAACTTATGTTACGTACTAAATATATAGTTATTAACGTACTTAATAATTATATTTTAGCTTTAACTGAATTATAATATTTAAGACCTTTTAATAAATATTATAATTGTCGAGTTGAAACATGTCGAGTTAGAACATTACAATAAAGTATACTGAAGAGTAAAAAAGATTCCTGATACTTGAGTTCCTAAATAGATTGTAAAAATGATCGACCTGTTTAAGCATGTCTACTTCCTAGTCTTTATTATTGTGGCAAGTTACCAGTCACCACGAACATAGTATTTTTCACGTATCCCCAGACTTTTATCTTTATTTTTCGCTTTCAACCGCGAAGTGCCTAAAACTTCATAAACTTTGTTCCGTCCAGCAGAGCTGCTGGTGAGTTGAACTCCTTCGCAACTTTTAATATTTCCGAGATATCCTGGTGCCATTCCAAGCCATGAATTACTCCACTTTTTGACGTGCTATAAATGCACATCGCATTCGACTATCGATTGCCATAAACTTGTAGAAATTTGCATGTAGGCTCGTAAATTTGTTGCACTGCCGAAGGCCTTATAAATTGGGCTCACGCCGACAAGGTCGCGAAGTGAAGACACGAAACTGCTCCGAAGTTATTCACGGATGCTCCTAACGTCGATCGAAAAGTGCTTTTCGGGCTTAGTTGTCAAAGGTGGCATCAGAATATTAATGGTACATATTGAACTTTTAAAGGTTTCACACTCGCAATTTAATGTGGCACAAAATACAAGAACACGATCAAACTTTATACTAAAGCTTTACAGTTGCATGTTGTTCGCTGATTTTACAATTTTGTGAATAAATGTCACCGATAAAGGTCGCGCCAAGTTTCTGCAACCGACACGACCGCGAAGTTTGTACTAAACATGTACACGTTTATGTTCCCGCAATTAAACACGTTTCCTGGCACCGTGGAAACTTCGCGAACGTTCACGAAGACCTTGCACTACGAAATGTCAACGTGAATTTATTGTTACATTAACTTTATGTGACCATTTAATTATCCAAAGTATCGTTACCAGAATTCACACTGTACGAACTGTTGGCAGATGTTAGTTAGTGTCAGTTAATCTTAAATGGTGGTAAACGTTGTTTTCTTATCAAATCTGGGGATAAATTCATGGTTTTATAAGAAAATGTGCAGGTTTTAAGAGTGGTAATTGCTTTATTGAATATTTTCGAAAATAGCTGTTTTAGATCTGCAAATGTGCTTAAGGGGGTAGTCTGGTTTAGAAACTTAAAAATACAATGTCTTTTTTTAGTTATATCTAATATGTTATTCGAAGATTATTAGCATATATACAAAACCAATCCAAAGAAAAGTATCTTGCTAGTGTCCATCATTGAGAGGGGGTTGTAGAAGTCTGTATCTGAAAAAAATAAAGAAGATATCATTCAGTACAATTGTGTCTATAGCCGGTACTAGAATGAAACACAAAACACTAAAATTTGTTAAATTGGGACCCTAAAAATAGACAAAATATCACTTTTCTTCCAAAATTATCAACTTTGTTATTGAATAAAAATAAAAATCTTCAACATATAAGGTTAGTTTTAAGTACGGGCTATAGAGAGCCATACCATGTTTATAAACAAAATTACAAAACAATTAACTGAAATATTGTTATTCGTCAATTGAACGTCTTTGATATATTGCTCTTACAACAGATGACGCACCACTCCGCTTTCAATAGCAAGCAAACAAGATTGTCTACGTTCGCTGTATACCCGATTAATAAGGAGCACGTAATGGTGCACCTTAATAAACGTAAACAAAGCAAATAGATATAGTTCTGCATGCAAATCAGATTTATGTCACTCGCAATCAATGAGTTTGCAAGTACAACAAACTTACTAATCAGGATAAACTTCGTTATTATCAATTTCAGCAACGGTATACGTGGGTTTGGACAATTGGTTTCATAGCAAAGTTAAGCAACTGCTTTCACTTAACCAAATCCAGAAATTAACTGCTCGATGCACGTTTCGTTAACCATATTAGCCAATACTTCAGAAATAAGCTAATACTTTAGAAATAAAGGTCTTTGTCGTTTCTTCGGGAAATATGAACTTGCATGACCAACTATAAACATTAAATCGCGGCTGTCCATCCTGAATTGCTATGGAATCGATACAGACTTATTTTAAAGTTAATGACTGGTTACCACTTCATCAAAACAATTAATTACTTGGTTTATTACAAAGCCAAAGGCTCCATATTCACAATTTATCCTAAAGTACAAAACAGGAATAGAAGAAAACTTTGACAAGGTTAGATTGTACCTAGAATTACTAATAAAACTTGCTCTTTTAACTTGATATTCCGCTCATACATGAAATAAGTATTTTGATAATTTTTATTGAATCAAGAAAGTAAATTGAATTCCAATTTTGACGCGCAATTTGGCGGAGGTGCCGGAACTTTGTACCTCCACCCAAAATTTAAACACTAACACAGGATTCTCTCCCTTGGAGAATGTCAAACCCTGGATTACGCAGAATACCCCGGTCTCCGGTCCGCTGCAAATGGAGTAGGGGTATGTCGTAAAGGGATGTAAGGGTCAGCGCCACGTTTTCGTACCGGCGTATTCTGCACTTGTAATCCACCTGTAATATAGCTACATTAAACAAAATGAAACGCGTTCGATAAACAAGAAAATCCTCCTTCCAGAAAAAATAATAATTATCTGAAATATTGTTATTCTTCAATTGAATGTCTTTGATATATTGTTGACAACAGATGATGTACCCAATCCGCTTTCAAGGTCGTCTATGTTCGCTATATACCCGATTAATAGAGAGCTCGTAATGGTGCCCCTCAATAAACGTGAACAGAGCAAATAGATATAGTTTTACATGCAAATCATATCTACGAGTATGTCACTCGCAATCAACGAGTTTGTAAGTACAACAAACTTACGTTTAGAGACTTATAAACCAACGTTTAGAAGATTCGTCAAATCAATACAAAAGAAAGTGAGGTTAAGCACAGTGAACGAAATCCAAAATATACAATTTACAACAAAGAAATTAAACCCTTCCATGATTTAACAGGTAAGCAAAAAAATTATACAATCTATTAAACAATTCAAACTCAAAATTAATCCAAAATTAACCGAAGTTTTCTCTCGTTGCAGCTCCACACCAAAATGGCAGCTGCAAAAGCAGCACCCCACACTAAGGAAACGGAGGCAGGAAACCAAATAAGGGTGAAGGACCGAAAGAAGGAACACAAAAACGACACCGGAAAATACACAATATCCAAAGTAATTGAAGATCTACAGATTAATTCGACGGAAGGTCGAAAGGACGTTGCAAAAAAAAAACTCCAAACCGAATACTACAAACCAACCGGCGAATCATTCCAAAATCGAAGCAATGTGGTTAGTTATCCGCAAACATGCGATTCGACCAGCCTTCCCAAGGCTTCAAAAGATCCAACTTACACAGACCCCTTCATAAAGGTAATTCAATAACGGCAACAGCCAATTGTACACTTATATGTCAGACTTATGAGGGAAGAAAAACAAGAAGTAGAAGTTACCAACTTAAGACAGTAGTGAAAGATGACAATTGCCCAAAAGAAGCACAGCCAAACAACAACCAAAAGTAAATCAAATGGAAGGTAAGAAAATCCTCTCCAAACGAGACAGATTGATGCCTAGAATAAGCTGTAAAAAACGAAAACAATACCACCTAACGATTAACGGACAACGCCATCTACAGGATCGTAGCGCAAGCTGAAAAGAACAGAAACCATCTACCGACATCGAAAGGTAGCACGAAAGGCAACCACCAACACGCTACTCAAACCAAAGATAAAAATGAAGTACACTGAAACTTTACCCTAAAAACTCCAATTTTAAGCTTCTTTCCATAATTTTGGTTGCATAAAAACGAGCAGATGTTCCACCGTTCGTGACTTTTTATTAACTTAGCCCTAATTCGCATTTGAGAACGACTTCGCAGTTTTTGGGACAACGTGTTGTATGATTAATAAATAATTGGTTGTAATTATATTTCATATCTTGATTTAGTAATTAAATTAATTCAATACATACTGACATGTGGATCTCAAAGTTTGTGTCTAACGTCAACTGCATATGTTAAAATTGACTATCAATGATTTTTAAGGACATTTTAATTCATATTCATAGATGGCTCTCATTTAATTGTTCGCTTTGTGAGATACATTTTATTAATTTATTTTCTTATTTTCTTATTCGTGAGACATATTTTATAAGATATTTCGCAATAAAAACCTTACTACGATCAGATTATATAGTAACCAGGTGGTATTGAAACTCTATTAGGTTGTTCAGAAAGTAACTTCGCTTTTTTTGTGAAATGAAAGGCACTTTTCGTAGAGAGTATAAATATTTTATGTAATCACGTATTCACTATTTTGGTGAATATGTTTTGCCATTTTTCTGGCAGTATCATAAAACTTCTGATCCTTGCTGGTAAAAAACTAATCCAAGTCATTTTTGAGGGCTTCATTTGAAGTAAAGGTTTTACTGCCCAAAAAAATGCGTAGAGACCGAAACAAGTCATAATCGGAAGGTGCCAGATCTGGGGAATATGATAGGTAGGATAGTACATCCCATCCAAGCTATAAAAGCTTTTAGCGAGTTACCAAACTGGTATGCGCAAACACTATACCTTTTCTATTGATTAATTCTGGTCTTTTATGTTTGAGTGAATCATGTAATTTGTCCAGTTGATGACAGTACACTTTACAATTAATCGTGGTATTCTCCCAAAAGTTTTGGAAAGAGTTCCCAAAAACGTTGCAAACAATTTCGCGAAACAGTTATATAATTAGTTAGCAATTTATTTGTCTAGTTGATGACAGTACGATCAGACTTTAGAATTGATCGTGGTATTTTCCCAAAAATTTTGAAAAGATCTCCCAAAACTTTTGCACACTTGCAAAAAATGTTGCAAACTTTTGCAAAAAATGTTGCAAAGTAGTTTGCAAAAATATCATGTAATTTGTCCAGTTGATGACAGTACATTTTAGAATTGATCGCGGTATTTTCCCAAAACTTTTGAAAAGATCTCCCAAAAATGTTGCAAACTTGCAAAAGATTTTGCAAACTTTTGCAAACCAGTTTTAACACTGGCATTCTGTCATCTTCTCTATAACACTGGCATCTTCTCTATATACGTTACAAAATTTGTTCTTGCTTGAACGGCATTTCTACCTTTTTTGTAATAAAAAAGCAAAATGTGCCTAAAATGCTGTTTTTGATTCTCCCTGTTTCATAAGACACAAACAGAAAACAATTGCACAAAACCGAACAAAATATTTTCACACAAATTTTGCAACGTCAGCTGTCAGAATGTATAATGCGTGTAGTATACGGTTTAGAATGAAGTTGGCTGGTTAAAATACAACTAATTCCTCTGGCTTGGGCTTAGGCTTAGAATTCCTTAATTCGTCAAGACATTTCAATATTTATATCTTATCGGTACGAGAAAGTAATAATGTATGAGACTACGCTTTAAAGTGGTATTTTATTTTGGGAGTAGGATATTTTTACGTTAAAATAAAAAATATTTGCTCTTACTAATCAAGAGAATTCTTTATTATGACAGTACAGAAAGTTTGATATGTCAGAACTAGCCAAAATTTGAAAAAAAATTACTTTTGAGGAGAAACCTTCAGTCGTTGTATTGGAAATGCAAGCATGTACCAAAATATTAAATAAAAAATTTAGGATAGCACAAAAAAGCACAAAGTTGATAATGTTTACGAGGAAATGAAATATCGTATAAAATTCCTTTACAGCATCTTATACACGATTGGATAGTGACAAAGTAGAAGCACTTACCATTTTTGTAAATTTTAGAAGTGAGTTAGCAAAAAACAAACGAAAAGCAAAAATTTTCGTAATTTCCCAAAAAAGGGTAAATGATTTCGATGGTTTTCGAGATGTTGTTCATTCTTACTTTGGACACTGCACGTAGTTGCTTCCAAAGGTCCTTTAAATGCAAATTTGAATCGTCTGGTGTTTACTGTTAATTCGGGTAGTACTAATCTACTGAATTTCTTTTACCCTCTCTAGCGATGACAGAGAAAGAAATAGATAAGCAAAACTTCTTGTACTGAATCAAAATATTAAATTCATGGCTGAATTTATGGATTTCTGTGATTCTTTGTAGAAATGACTTTGAAATATGCTTCCTGCATGCAACCATGTTTCAAAATAGTTCGGTTCAATATTGGTTATAAGACGTCGTGTTTATGGTTTATATTGTTACGACATTTGGATTTTCTCATGCATTCGCGAACGAAATATGGTTTGTTTGCTGGTAATGCAGTAGAAAACTAGATGACAAATCGACTTTATTTAGAACACGACGTAAAAATAAATCCATTTGGGCGTCCATTACCATTGTTTACGTTGTTCGTCACGATTTATGTTCTGACCTAGTCAGCACTGGAGCTAGTTAGTATGGCTCAATCAGCTATTGGCAATAAATTAATTTAAAATTGAAACCTGGCAAAGAATTTAATTCTTGAAATGTAAATAAACCATCTAAACATTCCTCCTTTTCTATACAGCCACAAAGTAGGGTGAAGTCGTTTCCGTGAATTTCTCTTTTCGGTTGCATTTGTACAGATGTCCTTCTTTCCGCGAACTAACCTGTTGATATCTCTAAAAATAACGCTTTAACCATTCGACCACACAAAATAAACTTCGTTAAAGGGTTTAGAGTCGTTTTCTTTGTGTATAAATTCGGCTCGTCCTGTAAACAAACAGTAAATTTACTTTCGCAGTTTTTACGATTTTCAACATGGTCGGGAAGTACATAAAGTATACAAATATTATCTGAAGAATGCACAAATTTCAACACAATTTTAGAAATTTTCGACGTGCGCCCGGAAACCTGGAAGAAATGAATTCAAGTTATCTGTTTTGTAGCATTAGTGGTTCTATTTGTGGTGGCCATGTTCAATCGTAAATTTTTACCGCAATTTTCCAATAACGACATAAAACATTTCGTGACTACTCACGTGTGATAGTTTTCAGATGTTAGAAAGTTAGTGAAACACAAAATAAATTAGTTAGCATGGATTTATTTTCATTCAATCAAAATAAAATGAACTTTCCTGGAATTAAAACTTGCAAAATCTGCAATTATTTGTTTCAAACCTAATTATCTAATTGTTCACTTTCTATACGCAATTATATATGTCAGGAATAGTACTCAACGATAGGAAATATTGTTAGCGCCTAGATTAGAGTTTTATGTTTTTGTAATTTTTTTCAGCAGATTTTAGTTGTATAATTTTAATAGGAAAGGTGAAACATGAAAAAAGTTTACTTGTTAATTATTCTTTTTTCATCTGTAAGAGGAAAGGTGTGGTGGATCGAGTGCAAGGTTAGGTCTCGATAAACACACACAGTCATTAGTAGGTCGAGAATGCAGTAAACAATAAACGCTAACCGTGACCCATAGAAAGCCGCTGAGGTAGCAGCTCAGTCACCTCAATAATTAGTATATAAGCGCCGTTAGCTTAATAATATTTTCATTATTAAGCTAATTATTGATTATTCATAGATTCATAGTTAATGCAATTATGCATAGCTACACTGGTGTAATATAGTCTTAGTACAACCCCTCATCGAAGAACAATAAAAGTACCTCGTCCCACAGAACAGCAAACAAGTAGTTTATTTCACTGTAATATTTTTGTACCTGGCACCCTGGAGTGGGGCTTAATAATATTAACAGTTATTTGATTATTATTGAAAAAATCAATAGAGAATTGCTTATTTTGCCTTTCTATACGCAAAATAAAAATGAATTTGCTGAAGCAATGATTAAAATGAATCGCTTGCCTAATCTGTGTTGGATAATTGTTGATCTTAAATATTTTTTTTTATTTTTCACCAGGTGCAACTAAAATCGGTAATGTATGTCCTATCGATTGCTGAATTTAAAAAATTCAAAAATAAGTCATTATAGACTAGATATTGAAAAATCGTCGTATTATTCATTATTCATGATTCAAAATGTGACAATAAAACAAGTGTATAACATGTTGTAAGTGTAATAAATATTTGTGTAAGGTTCATGTGGTGTGTTATTGTCATTAGTGTAAAGATAAGACAATAATTGGATGCACATCAGAACTTAATTGATATTCTGTCTTGTTTTTAGGTTTAGTGTTTGTAATATTTTTTTTTATTATTATACATTTTACTTCTGTTAATAATAAGATTGCTTTTCATCGTTGTTTGCAACATTACATCGTTGTTTGTGTAATGCAATAAAATCACAATATATTAACTTCGAGCTATTCTTGACAATCCTCCTGTACCTGGATACATCGGGTCACTCTGATCTGAAGGAATACAAGTGCATAGTAAAATTAAGGAGAACAGCAGGGTTAATATTTTATCAAAATTTGCATCTGAGCGATGCTTTGTAAAGTTATGTGTTCAATTTTCAAGTAATGCTATACACAATTTATCATATGTGGTGAAATTTTTCGTGATTTTACTTAACGCATGAATGTCATAACCAAATTTGTAATTCTGAATATTAAAAATAGTTGAATGCGCTTTATGGGTTGTAGTAAAATCGAACTATTTTTATATAGTTTTATATAATGAGTGTGAAAAAAATAATTTCATGTGAAATAGGAGTTGCATCATTCACTACTAAATTTAAACTGCGGGCTGAGTAGGCGCCGAAATACATGATTATTAATATCTAAGTTTTTTTTTCTGCAATTCATTATGTTTTCCACGCATGTTCGATCCGTTGTCATAACCTTGCCCACACATGTTTTGAATATCAAGGTTTATTTCGGGAAACAAATTTATCACGAAAATCGACAAAAGGACTTCGTCAGTGGAATTTGTACTTGGATAAAGTTTAATATTCATAAACGTTTTTACGAATCTCTCACTTATTTTTGTGTATTAAAAGCCATTCCAATCAAATAAACTACTTGTAGTTTCATCGAAAATTTTATACCTAATGAAAACAATATGCAGTATATTCAGAAATTGAATATAGCAGCAATTCTCTATTGATTTTTTCAATAATAATCAAATAAGTGTTAATATTATTAGGCCCCACTCCAGGGTGCCAGGTACAAAAATATTACAGTGAAATAAACTACTTGTTTGCTGTTCTTTGGGACGAGGTATTTTTCTTGTTCTTCGATGAGGGGTTCTACTAAGACTATATTACACCAGTGTAGCTATGCATAATTGCATTAACTATGAATCTGAATAAATTATGAATTTATGAATAATCAATAATTAGCTTAATAATGAAAATATTATTAAGCTAACTAATTGAGGTGACTGAGCTGCTACTTCAGCACCTTTCTATGGGTCACGGTTAGCGTTTATTGTTTACTGCATTTTCCACCTACTAATGACTGTGTGTGTTTATCGAGACCTAACCTTACACTCGATCCACGACAAATTATTGACAAAGTTCGTATTTAAATTTTATTTTTATTTTTTAAATTGTATTTTTATTTTACCATTTACGACCGCATGGTATATTTGGACGTGAAATTACACTTTATTTCTATACATTTTTTACATTTATTTTCTTTATTTTTATTACGTTTTATTTAAAATAACTTTTTGTTAAAACATGTATAGTTTAATAAATACCCTTCATTTTGTTTATCTGTCGTTCGTTATAGTATTTCTTATTTACTTTTACAGTGGAAAATAAGTATTTTGCGCAATAAAATGTTGTGCAATAAAATATTACTGTATGTATAATAGACCAGAGAAATCTAGCGTGGCTACAACTCTGAATTATAGGATAAATGAACAAATACAATTGATTAGGTAGGTTAACAAAAATAGTCAACTTGACGCAGAGAGGAGCATTGAAATTTTTAAAAATAAAAACAGTTCATTTATCAACGGACACTGTCCTATCCCGACCTCAACGCTTTTTGACCTATTAGGTAAAAAAAAGGTACTAAACGGAAAAGCAATTGGGGTGGTCATTTCGGACGGCATTTGAAAACAATTAGAGTAAAATGTAGATATATAAATCAACACACAGTTTCTGTTTACATTTTCCTGACGAAGGTTTATTAGATAAATCGAAACATATGTCTAAAGTAAGATTCTGAACAAACTTGTTGTGGTTAGGGTGTTTATTAATTCCAGTAAATCTGTATCAATACAGCTGCAGTAGGTAGTTTATACATTTTATACGTAATATACTATACCGTGTAGGAAATTACACGTTGTCTTATAGGGATACTGTATTCTCGTACACGATTCGTTAGACGAATGGTTAGGCACGCAGATTCATACATAAAAGCTGAATGTTTGGACTGCTATTTTAAGTGATCTCATCAATTTTTTTTTCATTGATGGAAATCTAAATGCCAACAAATATTTAGAACTACTGGGTGGGGTGAAAAGTAACCTCCTTGGGAATGAAAAAAAAAATTTTTTATGTTTTTTTATTTTATTCAATATAGTCCCCTCTTAGCTCGATACACTTATTCCAGCGATTTTCCAACTTCTTGATCCCGTCCGAGGGAGTCAAAT